>JAWQFJ010024527.1:37500-95000 GCA_034096865.1 Theodoxus fluviatilis | reverse complement strand
CTGCATGAATACTTGGACGGCTCTACAACTGGAAATGATTCTCCCACTCAAACTCGCCTCTGTGTGCGGACCAAAAGAATTGGATGACGTCACGTTGACGTCGCGCAATGCGAGTCCCTTCATTACGGGAGAAGTACTGCCACAGACAATTCCGTTAGTTCCCGCCAGAGTTCTCTCTTCTGAAGACACTGAGGCAACTAACCAACGAGTTGGCTGTTGCATAGAGAAACAAGACGTGAAGACCTCTGCTGCTGCTGTGATAAGCCTGCAAGTTTTAGCTCTTGTGCAATGAAACAAAATGTAAGAACAACAGGACCATGAGACTGAGGCGATCGATCAGAACCTGAACTGCAGACTGTCGAAAAGCTGAGGATTAATCCTGAAGAAAAAAAGGTCGGTTTCCTTTAAGACCTTTTCCTTTCTTTTCGAATCACACTCATTTTTGGGTGACAGGAAGTTCGTTTCTTGTAATCTTTGGGGCGCCTGCTTGAGAGATGAGGCAGCTGCTTTGATGTCCCTAAGAGATTCTGTATATTTGGAGATTTAGTGGGCACACGATCAAAGTATATATTTGTATATACTTTTGAATTTAGAATCCAAACACATCGTATATTCATATTGTACAGAGAAGCAATTGTAAGTGGAAACGTCACACATGGCCGAGACAATTATGAAATACTATCGGTCGACCTGTTCTGAATCACTGCACTTGTATGCACAGTATGGGAGTTCATGCGCGCGCGCACGCACACACACACACACACACACGCACGCACGCACACGCACGCACGCACACACACATACACACACATAAACACACATTTTGTAAAAGGAAGAAATGGTATGTCTTCCAAACATAACGTACTCTGGTTCCTTGTTAAGTTTCATACAGAATCAGAGGACGAATGCAGCTCTCATGAATGGTTAAGACAGTCAGCCATCCTGGTATAGCACTCCCTGGAAAACAGGAGCCAGGAGACCTACAGGTGGTAGGACACAGGCAGAGTGCACCCATCCGGTGCGCACACGGGCCTAAATTGGAGGTTTCACTAGGGAAATAAGAGCGTCGCCGGAAACCTAGTCAGTGCCTGATGTCCATTCAGATGGTCACATGCCACCAGCAAGTACAAAACAAATAATGATCACAAAGATAGCTGGGAGGTGTTGGAATCACAGGTGTGGTATGGAAACAAACGTTTCGGGCGTAGCCCTTCATCAGTTTATCACCAGCAAGTATTTAATGCATAGGTGATGCAGAAGTCAACGTGGCATATCCCGTCTCGCTGTGGTCCACGTAATGTCCTCGTGGTGCCCTCGTGGTGTCCACTCACGTGAAGACCTCGAATAAGAGGGGGATTCCAAGGTCACCAGGCTTGTACAGAAAACACACCAAGGCCAACGCTTTCAGAAAGTATAATCTCGGTCGGTTAAGGTCACAGAAGACAATACCAACTGGACCTTGAAGACCATAGATGCAGATACATGTAAATGTACATAATGACATATTAAACGACAGCTGGGCCGTAGAAAGAATGATAATTAACCTCAAAGACATGCGGGGAAATTATATTTCCAGTAGCTCAATATTCTTATGATCAATTAACAAGCAAAGAGAGAAATTGTCGTTATTTAGACTACAACACAAACAGACAAATACGAATACACCCGCACCTACATGCGCGCGCGCGCACACACACACACACCTACACACACACACACACACACACACACACCTACACACACACACACACACACACACACACAAACACACACACACACACACACATTACAAACACACGTACATACACATGCGCGCGCTCGCAAACACACACACACGCACGAACACAAGCACCCTTTTCCCTCCTTTTCGCCCTAGGAGAGCCATGTGGACTTGGCACGGCGGGGTGGGGGACACGGTAGAGGCAGAATCGGGCAGAATCCATCCAGCCCGATTTTCACCTCTTCCCTACAAGCTGGTCTGCATGGCACCCAAAGAGTTCCTGCAGCGACAGAAGTCGGACCCAGACCTAGCACTGAGCACCATTTCCTCCTTGGCGGAGACCAGGGCCAGGGCTCGAGCCCAGAGAAAGAAGGCGCAAGCAACACGAAGGGCGAGGTACATCCGCGAGGCTTTCCGCACCAAGCTGCACCTACAGAGCCAGGGGGAGGACGATCTCTGCTGCCGCACCTGTCAGGTGCTTCCTGTGGCTGATGGAAGGTCATCTGTGGTGTGACTTCGGGGTCCATATTTGCTGTTTTGTTTGTGCTTTTAGGATCTCCACCGTTGATGTCTTGGTGACCGTGTCGTGGATGCTGTAGAGGCTCTGGTATGCTTCATTGGCTTTAGAAACGCTTGTGAGGAGGTTTCATTGTTGTTTTAGGGGTATTGTGATTGGGGAGCTCTATTGTCGTTGATATTTGGATTCTCCATTGAAAGGGTGAGCGCGCACGTTTTAATGATGTTTTAGAAGAGTCATCGTTTCAGAGTTTATTTTTGGTGTTTAGAGGCTGTCCAGGGTTCTGGCTTTCTTTTATTTGGAGGAGTCCAAATGTAATGCTTTGTTGACAGTATGGGTACACTATCATTGAAATATTTAGGGCTGTAACGTTGCTGTAGGGGGCCTGGTGTTAATGTGACCTACTTGCTTGTTGACTCACATGCGAAGCAAAAGTGAGTCTATGTACTCACCCGTTTCGTCCGTCCGGGCGTCCGGTCCGGGCGTCCGGACGTCCGAAAACTTTAACGTTGGATTTTTCTCGGAGACTATTAAATCTATCTATACCAAATGTGGCATGATGGTGTATGATGACAATCCTCAAAAAAAACACATAGTGACTTAACCTTGCTTCAAGGTCAAGGTCGCAGGGGCCATAAATGTTGTCTAAAAAACAGTCATTTTTCACATTTTCTCAATTGTCTCTGAAGTTTTTGAGATTGGATACCTGACCTATATATGGTATATATGGCAAAGTAATCCCTATCTTTTGATACCAGTTTGGTTGACCTTGCTTCAAGGTCAAGATCCCAGGAGCTCTTTAAAGTTGGATTGTATACATATTTTGAAGTGACCCTGACCCTGAACTATGGAAGATAACTGTTTTAAACTTAATAATTATGTGGGGCACATGTTATACTTTCATCATGAGACACATTTGGTCACATATCATCAAGGTCAAGGTCACTTTGACCCTTATGAAATGTGACCAAAATGGGGTAGTGAACCACTAAAAGTGACCATATCTCATGGTAGAAAGTGCCAATAATCACCATTGTGCTTCCTATGTCTTGAATTAACAGCTTTGTGTTGCATGACCTTGGATGACCTTGACCTTGGGTCAAGGTCACATGTATTTTGGTAGGAAAAATGTGTAAAGCATTTCTTAGTGTATGATGTCATTGGTAGGTTTAGTTGGTTGACCTTGACCTTGAAGGTCACCTGAAGGTCAATGTCATATAAAGGTCAAGGTCAAACATGTGAGTCATATGGGCTTTGCCCTTCTTGTTGTTGATGCTTTTGTGGGGTCCAAATTCGGTATTTTGATGGTGTTCTTGGAAAGGTATCTTGTTGATATTTTTTAAGCTCAACCGTAGGTCCTTCATGGACTCGGTACTTCATGGTTTGTGCCTAAGCATATGAGGGATCTGGAAGCGGTGTTACATGGGCTTGAGTCTTGCTGTTTTTATGAGTGTAATCTGTGACTGTACTCCAATACCAGTGAACAAGGGCTGCAGTATTTGTATCATCTAGGGTTGGTGCTTCAGTGACACCATTATTGGTGTGACCAGAGCTTCTGTGCTTGTTGCACTGAAGGGTTTGTGCAGAGTTGGTTCATAAGAGAGAGCAGTGCAGGTACGTAGGTGGCTGCTCTAGCGTTGTGCAGTTCAAGGCTTTCGTGTTTCTGCACCAGAGCTTCAGTGTCAATGGAAGGGAAGAATACCAGGATGCAATGGATCCAGTGCCGTTCTGGGTGGTGGTAAGGCCGGAAAGAGACTACATTCACGACTGCGCGTTTGTGAATCCTGCACGAGATGTTTTGCTCCAGTAATCAGCGCGTTGAAACATATTTTTCTCTCTCTCTCTGTCTCTCTCTCTCTCTCTCTCTCTCTCTCTCTCTCTCTCTCTCTCTCTCTCTCTCTCTCATCCTACCCTACCCCTTCCGACTTTCTTCTTCAACAACTGTGATCGAAGCCGTCAAGACATCGAGTACACCAAGCCCAATTACGTCGAAGGACGCTAAAGAGAAGGTTTGAGAAGGGAGAGTCGAAGTTAAACGGGTGGATAGACGGGAGGACGGGTGGGAGTGGAGATGGAGGGTTTAGGAAGGGCTGCAAGAAAATTCTCACTGTATTGGCTGATTACAGAGACGTCAGCGAAGTCGAGATTCAATCTGTAGTCAGTTTCCATGACTTTCCTTGCTTTCTACAGTGTTTACAAAGGCGTCTCTTCTCTGGGAAACCCTTGTTAGATATTAATATTTTATACTTTTCCTCTCTCTTTTTGGTCTGCATGTTCATATGCATGGCTTCATTCATTTACGTAGATTTTCCCTGTCAACGCATGATTATAATCAATCAAGGATTTTGTGTGCCGTGCAGATGTTTTCAGTGTTGTGTGTTTTTTTATACACATGTCTTCAACTGGACACCGATGTGCTTGCTCACTGTCTATACGAGGGTGTGTGCGAGTACAAATACTACCCGTTACGCTTGGTTCCTTTCCGTACTTCTCTCTTGCAAGCCTGTGAATTTTCATTTTCATTTTGGGTTTCAACTTTCCATCGAATGGTCATTGTTTATTCTTAAATTTTCACGCAGAGAATGTGAATATTTGCCATATGTGAAGGTAAATTTGTACTGATTGTGTGAACGTCAGAGCGAACTGCAATGGTGTACTAAATGTTTACGCTATTGTAACAATTAAAATGTATTTGATATCTGTATAACATTATGAATTATCATCGTTTCAAAAGTGTTGAGTACTGAGTGTCTAGTTTATGCCTTTATTTCTATTCAATCAGTTATCTGCAGATTTAACACATTAAGATCCTTGATACTACAGGCTTTGTGTTTCAATCAAGGTCGGACATGGTAAAAGTGATGCTATTATCTGGGTATAATCGCATAGAAAACCATAATAAGTGTAGGTATGGACAGACAAAATATTTTTATTGTTGACATGTGTTGGAATTATTGTGTTTTGCTATGTTGTGTTCTGTCGTGTTGTGGTGCGTTATGGTGTGATTAATCGCACAGTGTAGCACGTGTGTTGTGTTTTACTGAGGTAGTGCTGTGCCGTAGTGTATTGTTTTGCAATCTATCGCTGTATTTTGTTCTTGCCTGTTGTGTTTCAGTGTGTCGTTTACATGTTCTTACGCTGGTGTTGAACAGAGCATGGCAGTGATGTGAAACAGCTTTCAATATTCCACCAGTGCATTTTTCTGTGGTTTGGTAGTGCACTGAAACACGACAGATTGATCTATCTCTTGCCGTAACGTAGCACACAGTTCTGCCTTCTATCTTTGTTGAAACCACGCATCGTAAAGCCATGCTCAACATCTTCGGCCGCAAACTGCATATAGATCTGTCTTATGTCTTCGAGGCAAGGCATTTTATTCATCAGTCTAGCATCATTGTTGTAACACAGGACATCACTTTGCCCATCCATTGTTGCTTGCTCGTGTAACTTGAATCCTTGAGGGCCTTCCTGCTGTAGCGGTAGCATTCCGTCCACACTCTCTGTAGCAGTGCTCTCATCTCTGCATCACTGTTTTCGTGCCTTGAGACCAAGATCGACTAACGACCCCCCAAAATAATAAGAAGAAAACGCTTGACTGTAACATATATCCTGGCAGCGTCTGGAGAGGGGAGAGAACATGGAGGACGATGACCTCTTCGGACAGGGCACTGGGGAGGCACGTGACTCCATCTCCCAGCTGCCCCGCAAAATTGCAATTAAGGTAAGTGCATGTGTTCTTCACCTCAACTGCACAGTTTCTTCCGGATGGAACACAATTTTCCAGGCCAAAACTATGAGATGTTGCGAAAGTGCCAGAATGTACTAGAACATCATGGTGTCTTCCAGCTTTTACGTCGGTCCTCCCCACAAGGTCGTTGCCTAGCTACGTGACGTAGCCAGGGCGCGGCCGCCCTTTGATGTGTCGCGTGACGTCACTTCATGCGGCTTCCAGAAAATCGAGTGAATACTGGGGCGGGTTTCAAAATGCGAAGATCTCGGTAGATCTACGCAGATCTCGCCGAATGGGCAGTTTCATTCTTTGCTTGCTAGCGAGCCAATCGTAGACGAGCGTAGATTGAGCGAGGCAGCTTGAGAGGTGCCTAGCTTTTAAGATTCAAGATGGCGGACAGCATGAGTACAGTGCGCGCCGCCATCTTGGAGACAAAAGTTCGGCGTGGATGCGTCGACCTGCATTCGATGTGTAAAATGTAAAAGCTTTCACGACCTATTGCTGCATTTAACATACACCTTTGATAAATTAATGCTGTGCATGACTTATATTTTCTTTGGATGGGTTGCTAGTATCTCGAAATAGAGCGTTTTCTGAGTGAACCGGCAACACGTCGGCCATTGAAATGTGGCTAGTTCACCTCTTCTCGTGACGTCTACGCATGCGCATTAGTTCGTCACGTTGGGTAGTTTCTTTTTTAGCTAGCTCTTACTGCGAAGCAAGATCTTGCGACCAAGATCGACTACCTATTTTGAAACCCGCCCCTGGGGTGCATTAGTTAAGCAAGTGGCTCGCCTCGATGGCTAGTCGAGAGCAAGCGAGACGCACCTATGGCTAATGAGCGAGAAACGTAGGCAACGCCTAGCCCTCGAGATTCCTTCAAGATTTTGGGCCTAAGAAACGCGCCCCTGGTCGATGCGAGAAGATTCGAGAAGCCTGTAAAATGTATTTAAGACGCAAGTGCGGGCGTGTGAGAGTGAGCGCATGACAGAAAAGGTGAGTGCGTGTTTAAAGTCCTCCTTTAGAAAGAGTGATCGCGTACTCCGAGATCCCGTCTCTGGAGTGAAGAGACGAATAAAAGCGCGACAGAAGACACGTGTAAAAGCGCGGAAAGCAGCGATTGTGCCCTCGTGGGATTATGCCCGACAGTGAAGTGCGTTTATGGTAATGCTGATCACCGATTTTGTCGCTGAGTCAACCAGTGAGTGAATAACTTCTTTTTTTAAGACCACCGGATTTTGTGGCCTTGACTTTCCAGCACAAGCTAGGAGAACCCCGTGGCTACAGGACTTGGTGACGGAGACGAGTCACAACAGAGACATCAAATGAGTTTCGAGAAAGGGACACAACTGTGGAATCTTATATACCAGGCAGTCACAACATACTATGCTCTGCTCTTAAGATGGAAAAAGGCAATGCTAGCGCAACATAGTTAGATAGGCCTACCCCTGCAATCATCCTGCAGCGGAAGTGCTCGCTAAGTCGTGCGATGTTGCATCGGAGATGTCACGTACCCTGGTGCACATCTTGTAGAAACTCATTGAGACTGTTTTGAAGGCATTGTCTCCAGGCAAGACATATTAACACTCAATCTCTCGGCCATACGGACTCGATAATAATGACTCCCTGAAAGAAAGGATATTGCCAAACGAGGGCACGAATAGACCAAGGGCGCGTTTGTTATGCAAGTGACTCGCCTCGATGGCTAGTCGAGGGAGAGCGAGACGCACCTACGGCTAAAAAACGGCCAATCATCAGTTGGCAAGGCGGAAGTCCGAGAGAACATGGCTGCGTCCTGGCGCGAGAGTCGGTGAAGAAGTTGCCGATAGACGAAATAACTGACGATACAGATATCAGAGCAGTTTTTCACTTGATAGACCACACCATACTGTCGTATCGAATGGCACGGGAACTTTTCCAACGAAAAAAAAGCAACCCGGGTTCAATTGTAGACAATTTTGTCGAAAATGTGCCTCGATTCATCACGATCAATTCAAGGGACATAATTCAGAGAGTGTACGGTGTTGCGTGTTGTAAACGATAACAATGTTTTCGGCAGTGTATGTCCAGAAATAACCTATACACCTACTCCTCAAAATATACAAATGAACAATCGAACAGCAAATACTTCCGTGTACGTACACTTTTCCATTCTCGGACCCTGAGAAGCACATTACAGGCACTGCCGTCTATCAGCGGCAACCCAACTGGCACGGTCTCCGCCATTTTAGTTCTGGATCTGGATCTGGATCATGTGAATGCCATTTTTTCTTCGGCAATTTTTGTTGTGAATGAGAAGGTGTCTACACCTAGCCTACACCTGGCTATGCATGACGTGTTGTTGCGTTGCAGATCTTCAGCTACGTGGACATCACAGACCTGGCCAACTGCGCATGCGTATGTCGCTCATGGAAAGTCATCACCCAGGCCAGTCTGCTGTGGAGTCGGGTGGGTGCTTGTTTGCTTCTCAAGAAACGTTTGGATTGTTGTACCATAGTCTATGAATAGTTTATGAGTGTGCAGTCGAATAACACATAGCTATGTTGGTATCACAATCTGTCTGTGCCTAGCCTAGCTTTCTATGAGCAAGACGTCCTATCAATTGGTCAATCTTTCTTTCATATCCTTCCTTTCATTCTTTCTGACTTTCTTTTCTTTTCCGGCTATCTCTCCCTCGCTGTACCTCCCCCACCCCGCCTCTCTCTCTCTCTCTCTCTCTCTCTCTCTCTCTCTCTCTCTCTCTCTCTCTCTCTCTCTCTCTCTCTAGGATTCGCGTTCACTACTAAATTATCGGTATCTTCTGCACTCGAAAGCCTGGATGTAAAAGCCAAGAAAAAAACTGTACAGTTGATTAAGGCAATGTGGCATCTTCGAACTATGCACACAGCTGTTTTTTCCGTTTGTACGATGCTCAAATACAGCCTTCTTTACTCTATGGTTCAGAGTTGTGGGGATTGGAGACAAGAGAAAGTATATAGAAGGCGCACATGTTTGCATGCAAGCGCTTTCTCAATGTTTCTGTAAAAACTCCAAATGTCATGTGCAGGGGTGAACTGGGTAGATACCCAATGTTTATTAACACTATCATTCGGGCGATTAGATACTGGTTTCGGCTGAGCAGGATGACGGAGAGCAGACTGCCAAAGCAAGCCTACTTAATGCTATCGAAAGAAAGTGTGTGGGAAGCTGAATTGGGTAAAATCAGTTGAACAATGTTTGTCAAGACTTGGATTTGGCTATGTGTGGACAACTTGTGGGCACATAAATGAAAAGAGCTTTATTAGATTGCTAAAACAAAGACTGTGTGACTGCTCCCTGCAAGAATGGCACATGAAAATTAGTGAAAGTAACAGACTTGCCTTTTATGGATCCTTTAAGCACTCTATACAGTGCGAGAGTTATTTGAATTCCATAATATAAGAAAATTTAGGGATGCATTTGTACGTTTCCGTGTTGGAAATTTTGCTCTTGGATCAAACCTGCGCAATCTTGACCATGATGCAGACAGAGAGTGTCCATTTTGCGGAGAGTGCGAGTATGAGCGGCATTTTTGACTCACATGCGAAGCAAAAGTGAGTCTATGTACTCACCCTTTTCGTCCGTCCGGGCGTCCGGGCGTCCGGGCGTCTGTAAAAAACTTTAACGTTGGATTTTTCTCGGAGACTATTAAGTCTATCAACACCCAATTTGGCATGATGGTGTAGGATGACATGGCGTACAAAAAAAATACATAGTGACTTGACCTAGCTTCAAGGTCAAGGTCGCAGGGGCCGTAAATATTGTCTAAAAACAGCCATTTTTCACATTTTCCCAATTTTCTCTAACGTTTTTGAGATTGGATACCTGACCTATATATGGTATATAGGGAAAAGTAATCCCTATCTTTTGATACCAGTTTGATTGACCTTGCTTCAAGGTCAATGTCACAGGAGGTCTTTAAAGTTGGATTGTATACATATTTTGAAGTGACCTTGACCCTGAACGATGGATGATAACTCTTCCAAACTTCATAACATTGTAGTACACGTTATACTTTCAAACTAGGTCACCAGTGTCGGTCGTATGGGCGTCCGAGCGGCCGTCCGGGTGGCCGAGCGGCCGGGAGTCCTGTCGTTCGTAAAAAAAACTTTAACGTTGGATTTTTCTCGGAGACTATTAAGTCTATCAACACCCAATTTGACAAGGCGTACAAAAAACATACATAGTGACTTGACCTTGCTTCAAGGTCAAGGTCACAGGAGCTCTTTAAAGGTGGATTGTATACATATTTTGAAGTGACCTTGACCGCGAATTATGGAAGATAACTCTTCCAAACTTCATAACATTGTAGTACACATGTTATACTTTCATACTAGGTCACCCGTGTCGTCCGTCTGGGTGTCCGGGCGTCTGGGCGTCCGGTCATCCGGGCGTCCTGCCGTCCGTAAAAAACTTTAACGTTGGATTTTTCTCGGAGACTATTAAGTCTATCAACACCCAATTTGGCATGATGGTGTAGGATGACAAGGCGTACAAAAACATACACAGTCACCTGACCTTGCTTTAAGGTCAAGGTCGCAGGGGCCGTAAATGTTAAAAAAACAGCCATTTTTCACATTTTCCCAATTTTCTCTGACGTTTTTGAGATTGGATACCTGACCTATGTATGGTATATAGGACAAAGTAATCCCTATCTTTTGATACCAGTTTGATTGACCTTGCGTCAAGGTCACAGGAGCTCTTTAAAGTTGGATTGTATACATATTTTGAAGTGACCTTGACCCTGAACTATGGAAGATAACTGTTTCAAACTTAATAATTATGTGGGGCACATGTTATACTTTCATCATGAGACACATTTGGTCACATATCATCAAGGTCAAGGTCACTTTGACCCTTATGAAATGTGACCAAAATGGGGTAGTGAACCACTAAAAGTGACCATATCTCATGGTAGAAAGTGCCATTAAGCACCATTGTGCTTCCTATGTCTTGAATTAACAGCTTTGTGTTGCATGACCTTGAATGACCTTGACCTTGGGTCAAGGCCACATGTATTTTGGTAGGAAAAATGTGTATAGCATTTCTTAGTTTAGTGTATGATGTCATTGCTAGGTGTAGTTGATTGGCCTTGACCTTGAAGGTCACCTGAAGGTCAAGGTCATGTAAAGGTCAAGGTCAAGCATGTGAGTCGTATGGGTTTTGCCCTTCTTGTTTAATGTTTATTCTCTTCTCAACAGCTTGACTTCCACAAAGTAAAGAAACGGTAAGTTTTCTTTTAAATCTTTCTCCCAGAACTTTGCAGATGTTTCTTAATTGCGTTTTAAATTTCAGTGGCTTGCACTTCTTCACCTTATTTGCATTTTGATCATCAATTGTGCAGTTATTTCAGGTGTACGATTATTTCATTTTACGTGTACGATTATTTCATTTTATTTTTATATGCGACGACGTTACTTTGCTTAATGCCTTAATATTTTTCGTCAACCACATTTAGTGCCTCATATTCGAAGAAATTCTTTCGGTTCTGCTTCGTAGGCCTACACCAGAAGTTTTTTCAGGAAGTTGCTTGCCAAGTCGGCGCAGGCTCACTTGATTGCTCATTTTGCACCAGTATAGATGCAGCGTGTATTTAGATTAGTGCTATTTATAGCTGTGATAGGGGTTACATAAAAAGATGGAGAGGAGGGGATCAGCACAGCAACGAATATTTTCGTAGCGATGCCAAGACCAAGGGTTGAGTCGACATGCTGAGGCAAGGTTATTCATCGCTAGAACGAAACCATCGAGACGAACACAAGAAGCTTATATTTATTTCTCAACCTAGATGTTTGTTGTGGATGAGTATTGTGGATGGTATATAATTCCTCTACTACGAGGCACATTTTATGTCCTGCAGATGTTGCGAAGATGTTATTGAAGAGGAAAGAATGTACAGGTAATTTAGCCATGAATGTTATGAAATGATTTAGTAAGGACATGCACTCATAGAAAGACCGCGATAAAAAAGACATCAAGCTGCACTACACAACCGTGAGGTGAGAAATAAATGCCACCATGGAAGATTAAGAAAATAAAAAAATCCACACAAGGAAAAGCGATAATGAGTTGTTGAAGTAATGCTCTATGGTTGTGGCTGCATGGACTTGTAGAAACCACGTCAAACTTGTGGGTGCAAGACTTGTAATTTACTTTTTTTTAAACATCATGTTTGACAGGCTTCAGAAAATTTTCTCGGATTCTGCCCTCTTGAAAAATGTTTGTTTTGTTTGATTAATTTTGCATTTTTATAAATACTTTTGAATTTTCTGTCTTTTGTGTACTAATTGCATGTCACGTTTTCACTTTAGTTTGCTATTTGCATGGTTCTTTTGCAATATGACCATTTGCATATGCTCAAATGCATGTACTTTTGCCCGAGTTTTATCTTTTGTTGTTTGCTTCCTCACATCCATTGTGACCCTGATTTGCAGATTTCGGCAAGGGTAAAATGATTTGGTTCCCCTTTTGATTACAATAGACTGTTTTACCCGTAGTCCCCTGTGTGTGTTCGTAGTCCCTCTCCTGTCTGTGTAGTTCCTTCCCATGACTTGCAACCTCGTCCATTCCCATAGATCCTCACTTGATACTGCCTCTTCAAGGCTTTCTCTTCCTGGTGGTGGGCCTTGCACCGTGTGCCACCCTTGACTTCTAGACATTGGGAATCTCTGGGCAGCCTGACTCTGCGAGAGAAGTTACGTACCCTTGACTATTTGAGGCGGAAGCCAGGCATTCTTGACCTTTTGAGACAGCAGGTCAAGCAAGCTTGATTTCATGTGATGCAAAGCCCAGCACCCTCCTTTCCAGAGACCGGAAACCAGGCACTATTGACTCCTACAGTCAGGAAGTCAGACGCTGTTGACTCCTAAGACACGAAATTAGGCTCTGTTGACTTCTCAGGACAGGAAGTCAGGCATATTTGACTCTTATGAACATAGATATATATCTATATCCTCGACTTCTGGATACATAATGCCAATCAACCTCGATTTCACAGGCCAGGAAGGGGAACAATCTTGACCCTTAGAAACGGAAAGTTGAACACTCCTGATTCATTGAAATTGGCACTGACAGGCAGAAAACTGGACGCACCCTGATTCCGAGAGACAGAAAGTCTGGGCCTAGTTCTTTGATTTCCAGAGTTAGTCCTAGTGTCGTCTCCAGCCATTCTCTGGGGGCGGGACCTTGACCTCCACAGATTCCGCTTGTCAAATTCGGATTGTTTCGGGTCCCAAGGCAGGCTTGATGGACGAGGTTTTTCACCTTCTAAGGAGAAGTTTACCCTGCAAAGTTTACTCGCGGTGCCCTTCGTAGCGTAATCCAGAGGCATTCCTGGAAAAACGAAGACAATAAAATAACCGTTCAATAAAGATGATCAAGCTGTATTCTTTTCATTTTATGATTCACATTTTGAATCCTTTCTTTCATACATTGTCTCCAGACGTCACTAATTATGCAACAAATCCACCCCTAGTTGCCAGCCCCTTTTCCAGCTTCTTTCCCTCCCCGCCTCACCGTCGCCCTGGGATTGAGGAGTGGCCCGTCTTGACCCTTGTTGTGCTTGGATGCTGGGTTCACTCCCCCCGCTTAGGGCCCTTCCCTTGCTTCCCCTCCCCTGGTGATTACTCCTGTACGCGCGTATAGGCAGAGCCGTGCAGACGTGCAGTAGCTCTGCAAGGCCAAACAAAAGTAATAGCTGTGGTTACGGTAACCTGACCGACCCTCTTTTTTTCTGCCGACCCAAAACTTTTTTTCGATCGTGCAGAAAAAAGGGTGGGGTGGAGGATGGGTGGGGGATGGGGAGAAATCTATGGTAATCAACGAATTGTGTGCTGTCCCATCTTCCCTGCCTTATGAGAATCCACCATAAAAGTATTTGTTTTAGAATCAGTATTTTCCGCGGAAGAGAAATTGTGATTAATGTTCAATCTGGCCTCCTCTAAATTAAAAAAAAATTAAGGCGATCTACCGACCCTTTTTCTCTCTCACCATGTTACCGTAACCAGAACTTTTTTCTTTCGGCCTAATAGAGAGGGAACGGGGTGTGCAACGTGCTTCAGTAAACAATCTTAATCGGCTTAGGTCGGCGATAGTCTTTGATGTTAAGTTCTTTCAATGCAGACTGGTGGTAGTGGAGGGCTTAGGGTTTTGGGGTTTTGGTTTTGTAGTTGTGGGGGAGGAGGGGTGATGGGTGGAGTAGGTTGTGTCAAAATAAGCTCAGTGTGGACGATAATGAACTGACCACCCTTTTCTACTACATGTAGGTGGTTTCGCCTATCTTTGTGGACTAAGGTCCTCTGGCAGAAAAATTGCGAAACTTCTTTAAAAACACACGCTTCTTTTTCTTCCCAATTTATGCCATTTTTAACACGGTCATAGTTTTTTTCTCTCGTTTTTTTCTGTAGCCGATTAATTTTCTCCTTGTCAAAAGCACTCAGAGTCAGATAGTATTAATATTCATTGATTATTAGTAAGATGAAATGTATTTCTATATTATTTGTAGAAATCTGGCAACTAGTAAAATACGCCCTTAAAGCATCTTGATTTTTTAAAAAGTTATTTTATTTTTAAATAGCATTTTAGCTCACAGTCTTTGCTCCGTAGCTGCTGGGTTTAATTCTAATGGTTTGAAAATGCTTTTGCAGGTTTCTTTTGGAAATAAGGAAGATGTTCAGGGGAACACGCTGGCGCGTAGATGTACGAGCTCATAATTGTCTTTCACTCTACTTTCAAACTGTTAGTGTGTCGATTTCTCTTCAAACCACGTGGTTTCTAAGAGTTCTCACTGTCAAGTTTGGATTTGTTTGACGCTCTTCATATGACGTTTTGTCTTCATGCCAAGCAGCTTTGAAATGAACTGCCTGTCACGTCTTTCACTGCCATATATAAACACTTTTGACAGATTAATACGTAATATGCTTCAGCAAGTATAAGTGCCTCTGCTGATGTTTAAATAACATGCAATACCTACATTTCAATCAGTCTCGGAGACAACTTCTAGGCAGACCGTTGTGTCTTGTGTCCTTGGCTTACTCTGGCTTTGTCTGCATCCAGAGTGACAGACAAGGTGGCCACACGGCTACTGTACAAGTCCAGACCCTATCTGATCCACCTGAATCTACGTAGCTGTGACAGACTGACCAAGCCCACCTTCATTTCCGTGTCGGAGTGCCGCAACATCCAGGACCTCAACCTCTCCCAGTGCTCAGGCATCGACGTAAGTAAATCCACTGTGTGTGTGTGTGTGTGTGTGTGTGTGTGTGTGTGTGTGTGTGTGTGTGTGTGTGTGTGTGTGTGTGTGTGTGTGTGTGTGTGTATGTGTGTGTGTGTGTGTCTGTGTCTGTGTGTAGGTGTGTGTGTGTGTGTGTGTGTGTGAGTGTTTATGCCTGTTTATGCGTTCTCTCTCTCTCTCTCTCTCTCTCTCTCTCTCTCTCTCTCTCTCTCTCCCTCCCTCCTCTTTCTCTCTCTCTCTCTTTCTCTCTCTCTCTCTCTCTCTCTCTCTCTCTCTTTCTCTCTCTCTCTCTTTCTCTCTCTCTCTCTCTCTCTTTCTCTCTCTCTCTCTCTCTCTCTCTCTCTCTCTCTCTCCCTTTCTCTCTCTCTCTCTCTCTCTCTCTCTCTCTCTCTGTGTCTCTCTGAGTTTCTGCTTTTTTTCTACTTTCATCTTTTGTATGGATGTGTGGGGTGGGATTGTGTTAAGGCTTACCTGTACATGTGTGTGCGCATGCGCACACTCGTTCACTCGCATGCGTGGTTGTTCCTATATACCACCGAAGTCCGTCTTGTTAATGTGACTGATAGCCTATCCCACCACTTCACAATTGAGGCATTCTTTCACCCCTCAGTTTTGCCATTTTTGACTCACATGCGAAGCAAAAGTGAGTCTGTGTACTCACCCGTTTCGTCCGTCCGGGCGTCCGGGCGTCCGGGCGTCCGTTTAAAACTTTAACGTTGGATTTTTCTCGGAGACTATTAAGTCTATCAACACCCAATTTGGCATGATGGTGTATGATGACAAGGCCTCAAAAAAATATATATAGTAACTTGACCTTGCTTCAAGGTCAAGGTCGCAGGGGCCATAAATGTTGTCTAAAAAACAGCCATTTTTCACATTTTCTCAATTTTCTCTGAAGGTTTTGAGATTGGATACCTCACCTATACATGGTATATAGGGCAAAGTAAGCCCTATTTTCTGATACCAGTTTGGGTGACCTTGCTTCAAGGTCAAGGTCACAGGAGCTCTTTGAAGTTGGATTGTATACATATTTTGAAGTGACCTTGACCCTGAACTATGCAAGATAACTGTTTCAAACTTAATAATTATTTGGGGCACATGTTATACTTTCATCATGAGACACATTTGGTCACATATCATCAAGGTCAACGTCACTTTGACCCTAATGAAATGTGACCAAAATGGGGTAGTGAACCACTAAAAGTGACCATATCTCATGGTAGAAAGTGCCAATAAGCACCATTGTGCTTCCTATGTCTTGAATTAACAGCTTTGTGTTGCATGACCTTGAATGACCTTGACCTTGGGTCAAGGCCACATGTATTTTAGTAGGAAAAATGTGTAAAGCATTTCTTAGTTACGTGTATGATGTCATTGCTAGGCGTAGTTGTTTGACCTTGACCTTGAAGGTCGCCTGAAGGTCAAGGTCATGTAAAGGTCAAGGTCAAGCATGTGAGTCGTATGGGCTTTTCCCTTCTTGTTGTTTGATGTTTGCTGTTTTCAGGACGAGACCGTGGAGCAGGTCGTGAAGGGTTGTCAAATTCTGCTCTTCCTGAACCTCTCCCACACCAACGTCACTGATGCAGGCCTGCGCTCTATCTCCAAGTGAGTCTTTAGGCCCGCTCAGAAGTGCTTGCGAGCGCTCGTTGCCTTCGCTTCCGGAACAGAGGGTTTTTGGCGAGTAGAGAACGCTCCTCGCAGTTTTCACTGTTACTGCTGCTGCTGCTGCTGCTGCTGCTACCACTACTACTACTACTACTGCTGCTGCTGCTGCTGCTGCTGCTGCTGCTGCTGCTACTAACACGACCACTTCTACTACTATCACTGCTTCTACTACTAGACGAGCAGACGCGAGAAAGCCCAAAGGAGCTGAAAACACCTAGTGCTCGCGAGCACTCGCCCAAACAGGCCTCTTGCCACTTCAGCTCTCTGTGTCTGCTTCAATGCAAATGGGTGCATTTGTGCGAGCGTACACGTGACCGGCCCGTTAATCCAGCACTATCTTTGTAGGCCTAATAGAGCCGAAGCTCTGCATGCAATAGGAACAGTTTCACAAATTCAACCGGAGATGAATCCATTTACATTCAGGTGACCACTCTAGCATCTGGCGATGGCTCCACTCCAGAGGTTGTTGGCCGTAGAAGGCTGGCCACATCATGCGTCCATTCAACTGTGAACGTACCCGTGTAGACTGTCATGCAGGGAGAAACCTCGTGCTGCTATTTCGCCACAATAACACAAACGTGTTAACATTTTGAATGAGAACGAGCCATCCGACCTGCTGCAAAAGTTTACGTAAGATTTCTCTGATAGAAAGGCCCCAAAAGCCAAGACTTCAACTGATGAGGAGAGGAGGGCATCGAGCGGCTCTGGCCGTAGGTTGTACCTTGTTAACGTGTTTCACTGAGGGCGAGCCATCCCACCAGCTACAAACGCTTACGTAAGAGTTCTCTGTAAGAAAGCTTTTCTGCTGTGGGACAAATTACGACTTTGATAGGAGGCTACGTCTGTCAAAAATATACTTGTCTTTCAGTACCTCTCTCCACGAAGGACTAAAACCGGAGGCTTTTCTTTTGGCACGGCTTTGCAGCAACTGGAGATGACGGTAGCCCCAATATGGTTACTAGAGATGGATATTAAACAAAGACAATTCATTGTATCGAACTTAAGGATAAACCATATCCTTTTCCCACACATGCCGTTTGAATACCGCATGACTGCGGTCTTGCCGAACAACTCTATAGTGGATTGTGCATAATGATTTCAGCTGTTCATTACTCGTAGTTTTATTCTCTCACACCTATTCGCTTTTGCTAAAGCACTGTGTGTTTGTTTTTTGCAGAATGTGCTCCAACCTGCAGTACCTGTCCCTGGCCTTCTGCGAGAAGTTCTCTGATAAGGGTCTGCTCTACCTGTCCTCGGGCAAGTGCAGCAAGAAGCTGGAGTATCTGGACCTGTCTGGCTGCCTCCAGGTCCGTCCATGAGTCCCTTGTTCTTTTTCTCGTGCGTGAACAGCAACACACAGTGAGTCGCATCGCGCCCATGGTCGATAAAAAAGTATTTAAATTTAGATAAGCAGCTTTTCTTCAAGAATGGTGGATGTGCTATAAGACGATGAAGACCGTTTTTGAATCGGATGGTTTGTGCATGGTTAAACGAAATGAATCGTGCATTGAACACTTGTACGTACTCCTATTTCGAGATTTATAGGCCTACTCTGTCTCTGAGGAACATTTTCAAGCCGTTGTGTCCGGTAATCAATGCGACTTATTTACCTCCTCGTCGTTTTGTTTCGCTTTTCCACGAGTCGCCTACGGTCTACCTGTTACAAAGATATTTCCGTTAATGTTTGTTCTGACGTCACAGGTGACGCCCGCTGGCTTCAGGCACTTGGCCCAGGGTTGCTCCAACATCCACACCCTTATGCTGAACGAAATCACCACCTTGAATGACGACTGTGTCATGGTGAGCAGCTGTTTGTCTCTGTCCGTCTGTCCGTCCGTTCGTGCGTCTCTCTCTTTCTCCCCCCCCCCCTCTCTCTCTCTCTCTCTCTCTCTCTCTCTCTCTCTCTCTCTCTCTCTCTCTCTCTCTCTCTCTCTCAGAGCATGTAACCCTATAGTGCGTCATTTATTTTTGCTTAATTTTTATAAAAATTTCTTCAAAGTTGTTGTACTCCGCTGTTTCAACACTTCACTATTTTAACACTTTTAAATGAATGCATTTTTATCGTATGATTGACAATAAATAGACCATGTTGACAGCTGAGGTAAACTTTTCTTTTATCCCACAACGAACTACAGAACCAGTTCCTTGCACCATACCTAGACTGATCAGTTTGTTTAACCACGTTGGTGCTTCGTAGAGAAGCTTATGAAGTGGATGAACTAAACTGGTGCCCACGTTTGAAGAGTCGAAACGTGGTGGTTAAATTTGATATAGCTAAAATTTTGGCACGAGCGAAGCCTCATGTAGTGGTACTTATGAAGGTTCAGCTGGTTGTTGTGATGTTAGAAAATGAGGGGTTGTGATTTGCTGGGCTTCTGTCTCTGCAGCCAATGGCCGAGAAGTTTACAAAGTTGCACACCGTGGCTTTCTTGGGGTCCCCACTGCTCACGGACAACGTCTTCAAGGCCATCGCCCTCAACAAGAAGCTACAGGTCCTCAAAATTGACGGTGAGTGTGTGTGTGTGTGTGTGTGTGTGTGTGTGCGCGCGCGTGCGTGCGTGTGCATGTGTGTGTTTCTTTATTTGTGTGTGTGTGCATGTGTGTGTATGTGCGCGCGCGTTTTAAAGTGTTTGTGTGTATTTGTGTGTGTGTATGTGTTTAAGCGCGCGCGCACACGCGTGTGTGTGACTGTGTATGAACGAGCTTGCATGCACACATACAAACTTGCGTATGGGTGTGCACATTTGTGTATATCAAAATATGCATGTGTGCATGCATTCATGGTGCGATATATGTATTTATTTGTGTCTCACCTCAGGCCTTAAACTCACATTGTGTCTCACATCTTATTCATTCAGTGTATTGAAATTCGTCTAAGATCTCACCTTTCATCTTATCTTACATCTCACCTCACATCTCACCTCACTTCACATCTTCCATCTCACTTCACACCTCACCTCACATCTCATCTCACCTCACACTTTTCTCTTCACTTCTCACCTCACTTCACACTTCACCTGACCTTATATCTCACTTAACAATACACCTTCATTTCACTTCAGACCTCGCCTCACTACACTATTCACCTCACATCACACCTTTCTCCTCACTGAACACCTCATCTTACATCTCACCTTTTACACCACTTGCCACCTCACCTCATCTCTCGTCTTTCACCATACTTCACACGCCACACCTCACCTCACACCACGCATCACCTCCAATCTCACTTCTCACCTCGCCTTTCACCTCACTTCATATATCACTTCACTTTTCAGTCACCTCACATCTCTTTTTATACTTCACCTCGTACCACACTTCCGATTTCTCTTCACACTTCACCTCGCACCTCACTACATCACACCTCGTACCTCACTAAATTACACCTCGCACCTCACTACATCACACCTCACTTCACAACATCACACCTCGCACCTCACTACATCACACCTCGCACCTCACTACATCACACCTCGCACCTCACTACATCACACCTCGCACCTCACTACATCACACCTCACTACATCACACCTCGCACCTCACTACATCACACCTCGCACCTCGCTACATCACACCTCGAACCTCACTACATCACACCTTGCACCTCACTACATCACACCTTGCACCTCACTACATCACACCTCGCACCTCACTACATCACACCTCACTTCACTACATCACACCTCGCACCTCACTACATCACACCTCACTTCACTACATCACATCTCGCACCTCACTACATCACACCTCGCACTTCACTACATCACACCTCGCACCTCACTACATCACACCTCGCACCTCACTACATCACACCTCGCACCTCACTACATCACAACTCACTTCACACTTCACTTTACACCTCACATTTCTTTTCACACTTCACATCGCACATCACTACACCGTACTTACCACCTCACTTTCCACTTCACAACTCATCTGACACCGCAACATTTCACATCTCGCTTCGCATCTCACCTCTCACCTCGCGCATCACGTGACATCTCACCTCACACCTCACGTCAAACTTCGCCTCACGTTTCACTTTTCATCTCGTTTCAAATCTCACTTCTCACTTCACGCACCACCTCGCATTTTCACCTCACATCTCACTGGAGCTCACGTCACATCACGCCTGACACCTGAGCATGCGTTGCCAGGGAACCAACGCATCTCAGACCTGAGTCTCAAGCTGCTGGGCAAGTACTGCAGCAACCTGGAGCACGTCTACATGCCTGAGTGCCAGCGGCTGACAGACGCCTCGCTCAAGGCCCTTTCCTCCTGCAAGAACCTCACTGTCCTCAACGTGGCCGACTGCGTCAGGTGAGGAAGTCGAGCTGGACAGGTCTGATGGAGCAGACTCAAGCACTAGGTAAGGAAAGTGGATTTGTGCCGCCAATTCCGTCTTGTCGACAGCATCCTGTGACTCTGGGGTCCGATGCGGGACTGGCAGGCCAAGCCACGGCGTCCACATCTGCAGACTGAAGCCGGTATTTCCGCCAGAAGCTGGGCCTTTCTCTGGAGGTGCTTGTCATCCATCGCTCAATCGGGTTCCTCTTGAACTGGGAGACACCTCTCTGCACCATTGCCTCCAGGTCCCCCTGTGTAATGCAGCTGCCTCCCAGGTGGCCGTGCCGGTCCTCAGAGCCTTGAGGTCGCGCTTGCGAATGTCTTCATAGCGCAGCTGAGGACGACCGATTGGCCTCTTTCCCTCTGCTAGCTCTCCATAGGACATAGAGTAGGCAACAAAGCTGTCAACCCTCCATGGATGTAGGAGCACACAGCCATGGTTGCAACACTTGCTGTGGCTTTGGTACTGCTGCAGGTCCCGAAAAATTGTCGGCATGCTTGTATGCCTGCCTGCTTGCCTGCATGCCTGCCGGCTTACTTGTCTGTATGCATGTTCGTCCGTCCGTCCGTCCCTCCCTCCCTCCGTCCACCCGCCCGTCTGTCAACGCCCTATAAGTCATCACTTCTTCCATCCGCCTGCATTTCATCTGTCACCTTGCCTCTGCCATAAACTCTCTGCATGTCTGCCTGCCCAGTGTTATCGAGAGCGTTACTTTTAAAAGTGATAGTCGTTTTCTTTCGCTTCCCGTAAGATTCTATCGCAGTATCTCGACGAACGCCTGTTTTTGATCTGGGCCCGTATCCAGGACGGCGAGTTATTTTAACCCCGATTTATCTCTCAACTCAGACGATTCCAACTGTATGTCCCGCTCTCCCTTGGCTGGAAACCAGTATATATAGCAAATCGCAACCTAGGATCCTCTGACGAGCGTACCTTATCTAACCGATCAAGATAACCCGGGGTTAGGGGATAAATCGAGTGCTAAAAAGAGAAATCGCCTTTCTGGATACGGGCCCTGCATTGGATCGATATTTCCGTGACAGAATCAGCGACACCGGCGTGCGCCACCTGGTGGAGGGGGCGTGTGCCTCCAAGCTGCGGGAACTCAACCTGACCAGCTGCATCCGGGTAGGAGACATGGCCATGGTCAACCTCCACAAGCGGTCAGTAGTCGTGGTCTTCACAGACCCTCACTGCTTCTGGTGCATTCTCCCTTCTCACTCTTACGACCTTTACCCAACCTGCAAAGAAGAGCGACTACCTCCCTAGTTAAAATGGTGAGTGGAAACACTCCTCAGAACAAAGAGCACCCGTCTGGTATAGCTTTCTGTTGACCAATTAAGACTTTGCACTTACTTGATTCCTTTGTTTACCCATCGTAATACTGTGACAGGAGGTTCTTTTAATGCCAAGAGAGTTTTAAAAAGTAACAGACCTGTCAGGAGGGCGATTAAGGCTTGGGATTTTCTTCAATATGTTTGGGTATTTTGCCATCTAACGTATTTGAACATGCACATAGGCCGCAAAAGTTTATCTGTTCAGAAACGTTTCGAGCAACTGCAGGTCCGTAGACCAAAATGAATGAAGTTCTGGCAAAATATCTGAATTTGGTCTCTGTCTGGAATTCTTTAAACTTCTTGTCTGTCTCTCGCAAGGCTTTTTCTCTAAATGCTGAGGTTTTTACCCCTGTCGGAGATGGTGATCATTTGAAAAGGGACAAAAGTTTGTTCTGGATTTGTGTAAGGGTTCTAGTCACTGTAGGAGCTCTCACCTTGAAGTAACCTAGTATCGCGGCCAGCAGCTGGATTCTTCATACGTCCATGGATCCTAAAATAGCATTCTTGGGCCGTGCGCTTCATTCACAATGCTTCTCCCTACCCAGGGGCAAAACTCCTTACCTGCGCTGGCTTTAGAAATCCAAGCAGATGGGGTGTGTCTTTGACGGGACTGTGAGCCAGCATTGTATTGGAATGGTTGATGGTACTAGTGCCAGACCTACTGTGTCGTAAATATATCTCTGTATATCTCTCTTGTCGAGTACAAGTAGAGAAGTAATCCATTGGCGGGATGTTTCATGGGGGTAAAAGAGTAAATCACTTCGCGATCCATGTGTAAGTCGCAACGTCAACCCACTTCTTGACCATTTACATTTACCTTGTCATTAGTACGAGCCATCATGTCGCACGTGTTGCAGATGCCACAGCCTGTGCTACCTGAGTGTGTGCTTCTGCGAACACATCAGCGTGGCGGGCATCGAGCTGCTGGGACAGACGCACAGTCTGACGTCACTAGACATCTCGGGCTGCCAGTGTGGGGACCAGGGGTTGTCTGCTCTTGGCCACAATACGCGCTTACGTGACGTCAGCCTCTCGGAGTGTATGGGCATCACGGACCTGGGTCTGCAGAAGTTCACACAGCAGTGCCGAGAGGTGCAGCGCCTTGACCTCTCGCATTGCATGGTGGGTATCATAACCTCTGACCTCCTTCCACCTCGATAAGTAGAAATTACAAAATTACTTCTATCATTCCGTGATGGTTTATTTGACATTTGATCTCCTAGATGTAAACGCATCACTTTCCCTAACCAACGGTTTCGTGTGAGAATTCTATGTAGCAGGCCTCTCTGTTTCGGTCGGTCGGTCGGTCTGGTCTGACCTGGTCTGGTCTGTGTGTGTGTCTGCCTGTGTGTGTGTGTGTGTGTCTGTCTGCCTGTCAGCCTGTCTGTCTGTGTGTGTGTGTGTGTGTGTGTGTGTGTGTGTGTGTGTGTGTGTGTCTGTCTGTCTGTCTGTCTGTCCGTCTCTCCCTCTCCCTCCTCTCTCTCTCTCTCTCTCTCTCTCTCTCTCTCTCTCTCTCTCTCTCTCTCTCTCTCTCTCTCTCTCTCTCTCTCTCTCTCTCTCTCTCTCTCTCTCTCTCTCTCTCTCTCTCTCGAGTCACTCGTCTATACATGTCATGTCCATCGTTTGAGCTTCATGTACTTCAGTACACAACAAAAACACGAAAGAACCATGGTAAATACATGTATATGCACATGTACTTGATAGTAGTTAATGCTTGTCCTTTGTGGTTTATTATTTTCCCTTTTTTGACTCACATGCGAAGCAAAAGTGAGTCTATGTACTCACCCTTTTCGTCCGTCCGGGCGTCCGGACGTCCGGGCGTCTGTAAAAAACTTTAACGTTGGATTTTTCTCGGAGACTATTAAGTCTATCAACACCCAAATTGGCATGATGTTGTATGATGACAAGGCGTACAAAAACATACATAGTGATTTGACCTTGCTTCAAGGTCAAGGTCGCAGGGGCCATAAATGTTGTCTAAAAAACAGCCATTTTTCACATTTTCCCAATTTTCTCTGACGTTTTTGAGATTGGATAACTGACCTATATATGGTATAGTAATCCCTATCTTTTGATACCAGTTTGGTTGACCTTGCTTCAAGGTCAAGGTCACAGGAGGTCTTTAAAGTTGAATTGTATACATATTTTGAAGTGACTTTGACCCTGAACTATGGAAGATAACTCTTCCAAACTTCACAACATTGTAGTACACATGTTATACTTTCATACTAGGTCCCCAGTGTCGGCCGTCTGGGCGTCCGAGCGGCCGTCCGGGTGGGCGGGCGGCCGGGTGTCCTGTCGTCCGTAAAAAAAACTTTAACGTTGGATTTTTCTCGGAGACTATTAAGTCTATCAACACCCATTTTGGCATAATGGTGTAGGATTACAAGGCGTACAAAAACATGCATAGTGACTTGACCTTGCTTCAAGGTCAAGGTCACAGGAGCTCTTTAAAGTTGGATTGTATACATATTTTGAAGTGACCTTGACCCCGAACTATGGAAGATAACTCTTCCAAACTTCATAATATTGTAGTACACATGTTATACTTTCATACTAGGTCACCAGTGTCGGCCGTCTGGGTGTCCGGGCGTCTGGGCGTCCGGTCATCCGGGCGTCCTGCCGTCCGTAAAAAAACTTTAACGTTGGATTTTTCTCGGAGACAATTAAGTCTATCAACACCCAATGAGCGACTTTTTTGGAAATTATCTCCCTTGCCGCCGCTTGGCGGCGCGTCGGCTCCAAGGGGCTTGTTTGGTACACAGTGACAAGTTCTTTCGCTTAGATTAGACCTGAGTGTTCGAGTTTTTTTTTTTTTTTTTTCTTGCTGTCGCTTTCAAATCTGTTCACAGTACTAGGCTGGCTGGTTTACTTAGATGTGATTTTTTTTAATGCGTGCTAGCTGATATTAGGTTTAGAGCTTGAATTTTCGATATTACACAAGTTCTTTTTCGCTTACAACTCCAGTGTTCGAACCAATGAAAACCACGGAAAGAGATGGCCGTTTCGTTCCTTGCATCTCATTAGCCAGCTTGTCATGAGGTCAGCCCGTGATCACGCGCTGACCTCATGACAGTTGTAAGCGAAAAAGCGAGTTGTAAGCGTAATATCATTGAAAATTCAAGCTCTAAATCTAATATCAGTTAGCACGCATTAAAAAAATCACATCTACGCTTACAACTCGCTTTTTCGCTTACAACTGTCATGAGGTCAGCGCGTGATCACGGGCTGACCTCATGACAAGCTGGCCAATGAGATGCAAGGAACGAAACGGCCATCTCTTTCCGTGGTTTTCATTGGTTCGAACACTGGAGTTGTAAGCGAAAAAGAACTTGTGTAATATCAAAAATTCAAGCTCTAAACCTAATATCAGCTAGCACGCATTAAAAAAAATCACATCTAAGTAAACCAGCCAGCCTAGTACTGTGAACAGATTTGAAAGCGACAGCAAGAAAACAATTAAAAACCTCGAACACTCAGGTCTAATCTAAGCGAAAGAACTTGTCACTGTGTACCAACCAAGCCCCTTGGAGCCGACGCGCCGCCAAGCGGCGGCAAGGGAGATAATTTCCAAAAAAGTCGCTCATTTGGCATGATGGTGTAGGATGACAAGGCGTACAAAAACCTGCACAGTGACTTAACCTTGCTTCAAGGTCAAGGTCGCAGGGGCCGTAAATGTTAAAAATCAGCCATTTTTCACATTTTCCCAATTTTCTCTGACGTTTTTGAGATTGGATACCTGACCTATGAATGGTATATAGGACAAAGTAATCCCTATCTTTTGATACCAGTTTGATTGACCTTGCTTCAAGGTCAAGGTCACAAGAGCTCTTTAAAGTTGGATTGTATACATATTTTGAAGTGACCTTGACCCTGAACTATGGAAGATAACTGTTTCAAACTTAATAATTATGTGGGGAACATGTTATACTTTTATCATGAGACACTTTTGGTCACATATCAAGGTCAAGGTCACTTTGACCCTTATGAAATGTGACCAAAATGGGGTAGTGAACCACTAAAAGTGACCATATCTCATGGTAGAAAGTGCCAGTAAGCACCATTGTGCTTCCTATGCCTTGAATTAACAGCTTTGTGTTGCATGACCTTGGATGACACATGTATTTTGTAGGGAAAATGTGTAAAGCAGTTCTTAGTGTATGATGTCATTGCTAGGTTTAGTTGGTTGACCTTGAAGGTCACCTGAAGGTCAAGGTCATGTAAAGGTCAAGGTCAAGTATGTGAGTCGTATGGGCTTTGCCCTTCTTGTTTTATACATGTGTGTGGTAAACAACAAGTTCTGTATGGGCTGTCGGCCTGATAATGAGCTCCGTCGAGATCGAGACACACTCGGGAAGACAGAGTGATCTTTTCCTACTTCTAGGAAAACAACGGCGCGTCGCTTACAAAATCTGTGAAAGACACGACTGTTTTTGGAGCAGAAAGTTTTTTGTTTCTACAATGGTGACCTCCTGCTGTGTGAAGAACTGCCACAATCAGCATGACAGAGAGAATGATCGACGTTTTTTTTTGTACCGCGTGTTGCAACGCGAAAAGGCAAGGAAATGCTGGATCTCACAACTCAAAGGCGCCGTGAGTGGATCGCTCAACTGAACCTGAAGTTACTCACTTTTGACACTAAGGCAGATCGATATGTTTGTTCGGATCACTTTGTAAATGGTGAGAATTTGTTGTTTTGCGTTTTGTAACTTAACAAATACTAGAAAAGACGGAAAGAGAGTATGCAGGACAGATTACAGGGGAGAAAGAAAGGCCAAGATGTCGCAGAGATTAACAACAGTGTTTTGTTCTGATACCTGATTTGACTTTTTGATACTACAAAACAGCAATATCAATTGCATCGATATTCAATGTTTGTTCAATCTGATTGGACCGGAACAAATCTGGGTCGACTTTTTATGAATAGGCCTCGTTCCTCGTGACTGTGTACGATGAGATTTTACCGTCCTATTTCACGGTCACTTGTAAGTTGTCGCTGCGAACAGAACAAAACACTGTTGTTAATTAGTCTCTGCGGCATCTTGGCCTTTCTTTCTCCCCTGTAATCTGTCCTGCATACTCTCTTTCCGTCTTTTCTAGTATTTGTTAAGTTACAAAACGCAAAACATAACAAATTCTCACCATTTACAAAGTGATCCGAACAAACATATCGATCTGCCTTAGTGTCAAAAGTGAGTAACTTCAGGTTCAGTTGAGCGATCCACTCACGGCGTCTTTGAGTTGTGAGATCCAGCATTTCCTTGCCTTTTCGCATTGCAATACGCGGTACAAAAAAAACGTCGATCATTCTGTCTGTCATGCTGATTGTGGCAGTTTTTCACACAGCAGGAGGTCACCATTGTAGAAACAAAAAACTTTCTGCTCCAAAAACAGTCGTGTCTTTCACGGATTTTGTAAGCGACGCGCCGTTGTTTTCCTAGAAGTAGGAAAAGATCACTCTGTCTTCCCGAGTGTCTCGATCTCGACGGAGCTCATAAACCAGTTCAGTTCAGTTCTATCTCTCTCTCTCTCTCTCTCTCTCTCTCTCTCTCTCTCTCTCTCTCTCTCTCTCTCTCTCTCTCTTAATTAACAAGAAAATTTCCCAAGCTGTGTGTCTTATGCAGCAAATCACAGACGGTGCCATCAAGAATCTGGCGTTCTGTTGTCGAATGCTGACTATCCTCAACCTGGCGGGCTGCAAATTGGTCAGTTTCGATAGTTGTAAATGTTGTTATTGGTGTTGGTTGTGGTGGTGGTGGTGGTGGTGGTGGTGGTGGTGGTGTGTGTGTGTGTGTGTGTGTGTGTGTGTGTGTGTGTGTGTGTGTGTGCGCGTGCGCGTGCGTTAAGCTAATCTTCATCAGATGTAAATTCATTCAATTCGTTTTGTGCACTCTGCAAATGTTTTCGCGTTAATTTGATCAGTTTTTACGATTTCCTTCATTTACAAAAGCCTTGAAAGGTTGATCGACGAAATGCAAATTTATTTTGAAGGACATGAAGGTATATGCAATTCTATGCATGCAGAATGTTTGTTCACGTAACTATCGTGTTATCCACGTTGAAAATAGCTGGGCGAAATCTGTACGTGTTGGTTTCCTTTAACAACACCTTAAAACCTCCGCAAACTGCCCGTCCATTGACGTAGAAATTAGCTTCACGTCTAGGAGGAACACAAGTATTACAGACTTTCGCCAAACTCGGCAGTCAAAAACACGGTGGACTGCTCAATGAGCCTAGTTCTCGATAAAACACTCAAAGTTAAGTAAAGTTCTTAGTTGCTGATTAAAACGAAGTCACGTTCAATGTATACATGAAGAACACAGCTCAAGACCAGATTAAAAGCACAACTTTTCAGCTGATAAGTCCTCGTCAGACGCGAAACATGCGCTTGCAGGAGACTTTGTCTCGTACCCCAGACTTTCGTCGTCTTTCTTTCAACATCGTTTTCCGCATTGCAGGTGACCGATCTGAGCATGCAATACCTGTCAGGCGTTTGCCACTACCTGAGCTACCTGGACATCAGCGGCTGTCTGCTCATCACGTAAGTCACACCTGTAATTTCTCTCATTGCTTGACTGCCATTTCATTGACAGGAGAGGACTATTAATGTAAGCAAGTAGCGCTCTAGACTCCTCTTGCGTCTCTAGAACTTGTCATTTGCAGTGCTCATTCTCTTTGATGTTCCTTAGTTTCCAATGCCAAGGTAAATCTAAGAGTGAAGTTTATGAGCTGCTGTAGAAAGTGTCTCAAGCCCTATAGTTAAGGAGGTTTTTGTGGCTAGCTGGTTTGTGTTCATCACTGCACAGATCCAGATCACGTCAGCAGACAACATGCATTGAACTTCACATTCTTCTTCCGAGCCAGGAGTAGAATTGGATACCAGAGGCGGTGGTGAAGATTATTATTTTGTGATAGCAAGGCGGTGGGATTGGTTTGATTCCACCCTGGGAAATTGACAGGTGCTGATGCTTGGAAGTCAATGCATTATGCATGTGTATTGATGCAGTGTAGTAGAGAATCTATTTTTACCCCACTGACGCGGGGGAAACGTGTGAGGTGGTTCAAGATTCGTGCATGGATGAAGAGAGATTCAAGTGAGCCAGCAACTCTACCACGTGTTACCTTCTTAACTCCAGAGACAAGGCACTCAAGTACCTGCGGAAGGGCTGCAAGAAGATGGACGTGTTGATCATGCTGTACTGCAAGGGAATCACCAAGTAGGTAGATGATGATGACGACGACGACGACGATGATGATGATGACGATGGTAATGGCGATGATAATAATGACGATGATGACGACGACCTGAAGCCAGCAGGTTCCTGTATCTCCCTGCATATGAGTCACGAGTGGCACCTTCCATTTTGATTTTTCAAATGTAAACATTGGCATTTATTATGAGGAATATCAGTAAAGATTGTTTCTGCAATACCCCGGGGGCACAGAGGGGGATGGGGAGTGGGGGGCAGCGCTGAGGGAGAGGAGGGGAGATCCCACAGACACGTCTCCAACACAGACCTGTAACTTAAAAAATCGTTATGACGTGAAGATAATAATTCAGCTTTCCTCTCCTCCGACTCGTCTTTTCAGTAAATAAAAAGCACCATTATTGTTTGCAAATAGTTTGGGGTTTTTGCTTCACCTATGTGGAATACTTCAAGTGTTCCTAGTTACATTCCAGCATGCCTCTGTCAGCATCGTCACTCTTCCTTGCTTTGCAGGCATGCAATGCAGAAAATGGTCAGGCATGTCACCCATGTCACCTACAATGACGACGATGTCCCAGCATTCTTTGGCTACTGAGAAAGAGGTCTTCAGCTACCTTCAGATCAAGTACCATGATGATGATGTCCCAGCATTCTTTGGCTATTAAGAAGGAGGTCTTCAGACACCTTCAGATCAACTACGGTGATGATGATGTCCCAGCATTCTTCAGCTACCTTCAGATCAAGCACAGTTATGATGAAGTCCCAGCCTTCTTCGGCTACCAAATGGAGGTCTTCAGCCACCTTCAACTACTACGTTCAAGTCATTCCAGTGTTTCTTGGCTCATAAAAATATGTCTCCAGCTTGCTTCTCTCAGAATCTGAGATTGAGAGTGACATGACATGGTCTGCTGCCATTAGCAGCTAATAGCATCATCATCTGGCATCTTCATTCGATGACACTGTCATCTTTACAGTGAAAGGAACAGGAGATGATCTGCTTCACAGCTTCTGTTCTGCCCTGCTGCCTTCACTCAAACTTGGCCACTGTTGAGAGGATCGAACTTAGACTGAGACTCCTATCACAGAGAAACATTCTGCAATATCTGAGAAATCATAGCAGTTGACTTCCATCCGAAGAGAATCTGACATCAAAACGAGCTAAGTGCATTGTCAAAGTTATGCTGAACAAAACCAGAAATTTCAAATCTGCAGAATGAAGACAGCAGACTTTTTGTAAATTTGGACTTCCAAAGATCCTAACATGTTAGCTGTAGCTGAATGTAAATGGTGCAAGGATATACTATTATTTAGCTTTAAGAAATTCTAGACATATGAAATCTAGAGTGTTTTGCCAAAACATTTTCAATGCAGACCGCAATAGGCAGATAGTGCATTGTAAATATCCAGCAGCTTGAGTGCATTACAAATGGAAAATTATAGGTAGATCACGTTATACTAGTGCGTGCAACACACTATTCTGGCATTTCTCTTTAGTGCAGTAGGTAGGTTTGTAGGACTACAAGTAAGTGTCACTTTTCCCCAAATATTCCCCTGCATTGAAGCTTTGCCAGAGCTATGACGTTGCAGCTGAAGTAGCTGGAAAGCATGTCCAGTGCAAATACATGCTAGTACACCACTGTGCCTGTGTTACTGTGAACTAAACACACCAGTGCCAATGTGTTGAGATGAAATGAGCAAGAGAGTAAGACAGGGAGAGAGAAAGACGGGGAAAGAGAAAATGAGAAAGACAGGGAGAGAGAGAGAGAGAGAGAGAGAGAGAGAGAGAGAGAGAGAGAGACAACAACAACAACAACAACAAAACAGTTTATTGTGTAGGCCTTTGGCCCATTACAATTGGATACAAAACATTATATTGCCAAAATAATTAATGTAGATAAGTAACTAATGCGAGAGCACAATGCATGTTACAATAAATAATCTGGAGGCTCCTCTTAAGAGAGAGAGAGAGAGAGAGAGAAGGCTAAAGTGTAGTTTTTTTCTTTGAAAGATGTTATAATTTGTTTTGGTTGGATGTGGTCTGTTCAATATTAGATCAACCAAATAAATGGCAGATTGTAAATCAATATGTTTGTCGATGCAGACTTTAATTTTTCCTCTCTTTCATGCCATTCAATTCAGGTGCATGTGTGTGTGTGTGTGTGTGTGTGTGTGTGTGTGTTTGTGTGTGTGATTGTATGTGAATGGTATCACAAATCAGAGAGGTCGATTTTCAGAATCAGTAAGTTGGCTTCTTTTCTTTCTCTTCTTTGACAAACATTGCAAATGTTGACATATGCTTGAAGTCATCATACATTTGAATATTTTCAAAGTTATTGTAAAAAGAATACACACATGCATACAAACACACACATACACACACATGTGCATACATGGTTGCGCATTTTGGCCTAGTATGAACTATGATCTCAGCAAAATATTACACAGATTTACAAACCTGTTGGACAGTGCAGTGGGAGGCATGAGGCAGCACTGGCCCCACTGCCTGATACTAGTGATAGTGATGGTGCTGACTTCACGATGCCACAGTTGGAAGATGGCTTGATGATCAACACCAGAATGATCACCCAAGTACATATGACCCAGTCTCTTCAGGTCAGTCCTCAGCGAGACAGGTCTTCCATTCACTCTGGTTCAGCAGTGTTATGAGTACAGCACTAGTTTCCCTTATGAAATAAGTGTTAGTAGGAATGATAGACATGACAACTACAAATCTTTCTTAGGACAGTTGTGTAAGAATTACTGCTGTTGCAATAACCTTGGGCATCCTTAATTCATGCCAAACAGTTGGCAATCATCTGGTGTCCTTTGAGAAGGTCCAACCCCAATGTTAAGGCCAGAAAAAAAAGTCTTGGTTATGGTAACCTGACATTAGCACTGCTTAATTAAGAAAGTGTTTCCAGCTAAATGAATTTTTATTTATGTTTAGATTAATCTACTGTATACATGACATTTCTTACAACACACACATACATATGCATGTGCGCACACACACACACACACACACACACACACACACACACACACACACACAAATGTGTGCGGTCTCAAATTTTGGCATCCTAAAGAAATAATAAAAGTTAGGCCTCCCTACTGACTTTTTCCCTTTGCGTTTGTTTCTTGTTACCTGAACCACAACTTTGGGGGATTCTTTTTTAGTCTAAGCCTGTCACATATGTCCATGGTAAGGTACCTCATTATTTTGCAAAGAAAAGACATTCTGCTGCACATGAGTGATTCAATCATCAATATCATGAGAGCAATGATGAGAAATGGAACTATAGTTGGAAAACACTTGGCAATTTTTTTAAAGGGGTCAAAGTAATGAAAATGGCAGATGTTCGGACAAAGAAACATCCATAAAATTTACCATGGGTATAGCATTTCCCATTCCTTTTGCTGTGTCAATGTAGTTGTTCTTTACACTGATCTGGTTATGATGGGCATGTGAATTTGTTTCCCGTACAAAAGGATGGAAGAGATACTTTCTTATCAGGAAAGTCCCTTATTGTCATATTCCAATTTCCATTGTGTATAATGGTTATAAGAATCACATACACGAGACATGCACACAATCCTTACCATATTGCTTGAAGATTTTTCAATGTCATGGCAAACATGCCAAAATGGTCTCACCATGTACTTACCTTGCACATGTACTATAGGCTGGTCTAACTTCCAAAGATTGCTTTTCTTAAAAAGGCATCTCAAACTATTCCAAACATTTTCCTATTCCTTAACCCATTCACAAAAACCTGTCATCAGCAGTTACACTATGAACTCAGCTTCTCAGCATGAAGGACTTCTCCAAGACAGGCTAATGTCGCCAAGTCATCCAAAGCAGCTGTGCAAAGCACAGTTTCAGGGTTCAATACCAGACATAAGGGTTGCCTGGCATTCTTTAATTGACAAGTCTTCCAACTCAGAATGGAAATACTGGCAGCCTCACTGGCATGTGACTTCCTTATCCCTGGTTTCCTACAGCTTGGGTTGACTGCCTCCTGGCACAAATGCAAGAACTGTATACAGCAATTGCAGGCTACTGCACATAATGATTTTATGGAATAATGACACACGGTTCTGTAGACATTGATTATGAGGTAGAGGTGTCAGGGACTTGACAAGGTTTGGAAACAAAACAGGATGGCATGGACCTCTCTCCCTCTCTCTCTGACATGGATGAATTTGTATACCGTAATTTTCGGACTATAAGGCGATACTTTTTTCTCAGATTTTCGGACATGCGTCTTATATTCGGTTGCGTCTTATGTATGATTGAAATAGATTTCAAACGACTTAAAAAAAACACAACACCCACATTTCGAGATTTCTTCTCAAATGACGTGATATTATTTTACTTTTTGAATGGTTTTGATGCTTTTTCAATGTCTCCTTGTTTACTTTTGTTCTTACTCCTGTTTGTTGGATTAGATTCAATGGTTGGTTTCCGCACCGTGCTCATTTCTTTTCTGTTTGTTAAGTATGTGTTCTGATGTATCGCCTAATATTTGGTAGCGCCCTATGTATGATTGAAACGTTTTTTCATTGTTTTTTTATGGGGTGCGCCTTATATTCAGTAGCGCCTTGTAGTCAGAAAATTACGGTACTTTTATTTGCGATGGGTCGTTGGCCTCGGTAAAATCAGTCAGTCAGTCAGTCAGTCAAGTCAGTCAATCTCTCTCTCTCTCTCTCTCTCTCTCTCTCTCTCTCTCTCTCTCTCTCTCTCTCTCTCTCTCTCTCTCACACACACACACACACACACACACACACACACACACATGCACATAAACATACTGCAAAAGAGAAAAAAAATCATATTCTAATTGTTTCTAGCTACTGGTTTCTAGGGCCCCCAATAAATGTGCCGTCATGATTGGATCATTAATTAGCCAAACCTGTCAACTGTTCCCACTCTAATCACTCCTACAAACTTATTCCAAAAATTATGTCCAAAGAAGTTTGCTACAGGAAACGCATCATTCCCAATCATTCACATGGGTCTTAAGTAAAAATTATCCATATCGCACATTCTGTCTCCTTTCGTGAAATTACTGGCATCTGCCCATTTCAACTTTATGCTGTGCTGTACAAAGAACAACTGTCACAGTTTGTAAGTTCAAGATCTGCAGTGGTTGAGAAGTCACAGAGTTCAACACTTGAATTTTAGCACTTGTTCAGGACCTGATTGAGTCCCAATGCAATCCACTAGCACTCTTTGGCAGGATGGGGTTGCCCCTGGCAGAGCTACTCACATGGTCCCCCCAATCTCAGGAGCCAGGGAGTCCAGATATTGAGATATTGAAGGGCACATCAAGCATTTCTGGCCATATGTCATATAACATTTGCCACTCTGGGAATCTTAAGTGCATGGCACATTCAGTAGTCTCAAATGCAGACTTGTTTGTTCAGACATTATCAAGTTACCTGAGTATATCCAACCTGAAGCAACATTAGCTGTAATTTGCCTGCAGACTAGCATGCACACAAAAACCATTTCAAGTGACACTGAGGAGGCTCAGAACACCGAGGGACTCCATTGGTATTACAAAAATGTCTGCTGCCCACTGGAGAAAAAAGAGAGAGAAAAGGTTCCACGCATTTTCTGCTTTGCAGACAGCAGGGGTGTGGAGTCTGGACTATCAGCTTGAGTCTTGACAGTTCTGTCAGGACTGCCTGCCCAGACCACTGAAACGTCTCTACCATCACACTGGAGAGTGTTGTTCTGTCTCAAGCGGCAGGCTTCACCATGATTTCAGCATTCAGTCACTACAGCTGTTTGGAGTCACACAGAGTATCTGATGCTCTCATGACACGAGTGAAGCTCCTTGCAAGTTGGCTCCACAGGGCTGGAGATCACTGCTGACTGGGAAAGTTGAGGACCAGTAAAGAGGGTGGAGTTCACTGTCAACCAGTGGGGGCAGTGATGGGGGCAAATGCACAGACCAGGCTTACTGCTGATGGGAGTGCTGGCAGAGGCAGGCCTTTAGACTGGAGCTCTGCTGAGTTGGGTGATGGTGAATACCCAACACTGGGGTCCAAGTCTGACAGGACATGAAGGCAGAAGCAAATACTTCTGCTAAGGTTCAGCTCAGTGGATGTGATGGCAGAAACAAAACAAAATGGAGTTCACTTCAGACTGAAACTGGAGGTTCACTGCTGACTGGAGGCAAAGGCAGATACCCAACACTGGAGTTCACCTCGGATTGAAACTGGAGGTTCACTGCTGACTGGAGGCAACGGCAGATACCCAACATTGGAGTTCACTTCAGACTGAAATTGGAGGTTCACTGCTGACTGAAGGCGAAGGCAGATACCCAACACTGGAATTCACCTCGGACTGAAATTGGAGGTTCACTGCTGACTGGAGGTGAAGGCAGATACCCAACACTGGAGTTCCCTGCAGACTGGAGGTGGAGGTTTCTACACAGGTTGGAACTCATTGCAGACTGAAGCAGAGGCAGACATTGAGACTGGATCTCTGCTGACTGGAGTTGAAGGCAGATACCAAAAACTGGAGGGTCCTACACACATTGGAGCTCACTGCTGACTGGAGGTGGAGTTAAAAAAAAAACTAAACAAAAGAAAAAAGGTATAGTCGGAGAATCGAACCCAAACTGTCAGCTTCTGTCCCCTGTAGCTTGCTCGCTGCTTGACCAGGTCCTGGCAGTTTGCTGTAGCTGCTTTGTTTTCTACTGTGCAGACCTCCGCTCTAACAGCAGACGCTGCCGGCGGGGAAGCTTTCCTACCAAGACTCGACGCTCTTCTTCCTCTTCTGTTTGTCGCCGCTCAGGTACTTTGGTTGCCTCCCTTTAATGCGGTTGCCTCCCTTTAATGCGGTTGCCTCCCTTTGATGCGGTTGCCTCCCTTTAATGCTCGCAGTTACCTCCCCCTAGGTGTGGCCGGCTTTCTCCCGCTGCTTCATTGATCTCCCAACACTTCCTCGCTTTGTTGTAACCTCCTTGACCATGGCTTTCCCATGCAAGATGGACGCGTGGGGTTGCTGTCGCTGCTGGTGGTGCTGTCGTGCTGCTCGGGTGGTCCCACAGATGCACACTGATCTCTTGCAGCCGGTGCGAGGTGGACGTGGTGTTGCCTCGAAGCTGATGTGAGGGCCGCCATGTCGCGGTAGTACTTGTGTGGAGCGCTGTGCTGATTGTGGTGGCTTTGCTTGGTGTCGTGAGCAGAGCTGTCAGGGCGGCACCTTAATCCCCTGTCCATTGCTTGTGGGTTGGCTGGTGCAGTAACTGGTCGGCACTGTGCAGTAACCCTGTTGACTAAATGTGAAGAACAGAGAGGTTGCATGTCTGGAATGGTTGTTCTCGTCGTTGTCATGGTTATTGTCGTTGAATGATATCCCGTGATATCTCCCCCTGTGTACCCCCTCCCCACCCCCAGGTTTTCTTGCAGGATTCCAGGGATGTGAATTCTGTAGGTACACAGACGAGACAAACAAAATTTCTAATACGTAAACTTGTACAAGTAGTCAACAGTTTTTGCGTTTGTTGAAATCCTTTCAAAAACAAAGGTATGCGGGGTTTTTTCTGTCATGGTGAATCAAACGCTGATACAAAGAGCACTGTAGGTTTCTATTATGTGTCGCTGACGTCCAGGACAGGCAAAACTTATATATAAAAACCGTCGGCGCTGAACCTCCAGGTTTTCGTATATTTATTTTAAAAAAGAGATAAAAGAACGGGTTCGAACCCGCAACCTCTCGAGAAAAGAGGAGGAAAAAACACACACACACACACACAAACACAAAAAACCAGGTCGGGTTCGAACCCACAACCTCTCGAAAAAAGAGAGAAAAGAAAGTTTCAGTGCAGAATCGAACCTGGTCATGCATGACCAAGAGTGCAACGCTCTACCAGCTTAGCCATTTGAGAATTGATATGACGGAGTGTTTGTAAAGCATTTATAACGTTCTTTTCCCTAAACCCCCTTGCAAGCTATCGGCCCAGGAAACAATCGACCATATATTTTAAACATGATGGATAGGTTCAGGAAGCTCCTATTATGACATGTTTTGTTTTGCATTGGCTTGTCATAGACGCTGAATTAACACTCACACAGTCACACAGAGGAGGAGGTGTATTATATAGGTATGTGCGAGAAAAAACGAAAGGTAAATGACACGAATGAAATGTAGTTCATTGAAAAGAGCATAAAAAGATCATTCCAATGGTATAAGTATGAACACTGTGGGTCAATTTGTTTAAAAGTTATGAATTTTAATTGAATAAAATCCGGCTCTTTGTTTTACTATAAAGACAATAGAAAGCTGATTTTAGCGAGATTTCCGACAGAGTGACCTCCCAGTTTTCGCGTGTCTCTCCCGGAGCGCTTGTGCAAGATACACGTATGTATAGTGAGTGTTGTATCTATGCCACGTGCGTGAGGAATAAAGTTTAGTGTATGAATAGCAGAATGCAAGTGCGTGCAAGGGTTTTTATAGTATTTCTTGAAAGCGATATGTCTGTGAGAAACCGTTTGTTCCGTAGTTTGTAAACATGAACACTAATTAGCCGAGTGCGTGGAGAAGGGAGTGTAAACACTAAAAATATAACATGAAAATTCCCACACTTAAAGCTGGGAAAAGGTTCCAGGTGTCAGTAAACTATATCTCTCCTAAAAGATCTAAACACAATTTTCTCCATGGAAAAGCACGTCTCTAACAAGCTGGTCTTAATAAAGAAATAAACACCGGACGCATATTTATGATCTGCGCTCTGAGCAGCAGATGATCGAGCAGCTAGCATACAGGCCTATATTATAATTATAATAATGATAGCTGCGATGGCAGTTTGGATCTCCCATTAGAAAAAGCGACTGGTGTCAATAGGTTAGAAAGCTTTTCCTCGCATAACTCTGAACACTGTGGTGTTTCTACCTGGAATTAGAATCGACGCTTTCATTCACTCATAGCTGAAAATGAAGCGACGACGGCACGGAGAAAACTGCGCTGCAATATCGTGTTCAAATGCCAGATACGGCTGTCGTGGAAAATCTTTTTTCCGCTTCCCCCGAGACGAGACAAGACCCAGCCTTGCACGAGCAATGAGGATAGTTGATCTTCTGCTTAACAGCGTCAAGATGGATATAAATTATCGATGTGGTGTTTCATTTTTTCGCACTGATCTGAAGCACCGAGCTGTCACCTCCACCGTGTAATCCTCTTGCCCATAGATCTTAATTTCGTCTAAATAACATGAGTAATATTTATTCATACCCCTGTCTATCACAGTCTGAGAAATCTTCTCACTGTCTGGCAAAAATGAGACACAAATGCTGTCCGGAATACAATGCAACGAGTTAAGTCTGCGTTCATTTGGAAGCCATTTTTGCGCCCGCATCTGTTACCACGAGAGATACAGCAAGACAGTGACGTGGCTGTGGAGTGGGTCGCCATTCCATGAATTGACTACTTGCATCGTAAAAAATCATTCTTTCTCCTTCTCCAATGTTCTCGAAATTATTCCTCCTGGCATAGATTCTATATAGGATCCATCCTCCTTCAAAAATCTCCTCGCAAATGACGTCACGTTATACGACGTCAAATGATAACGTCACAGATTTTGCAAAATGGAGTCTGTTGAATTGTTTTCATTGAAACACCAAAATGTAAAAAAGTCACTTTCTTTTAAAACCTCGATTCTGAAAATTTGATAATATTGAATGGGACCTAACTTCCAGTCAGTGTGCAAAATCTCAAGGAAATCTGTCCAGTAGTTTTTGAGATATAGGCCGTGGAGACGGGACAGACAGACACACACACAGACAGACTAATAAAGTCTGTAGGACCTCCAGTAAACCTGGAGGGATAAAGTCTTTAGGACCTCCAGTAAACCTGGAGGGATAAAGTAATGGTTAGGGTAACATGAAACAACTGTTTTCCTTTTTTCAGGAGAGGCCAGACTGAACATAGACCAATTTTTAATTAACTGAAAATGCTTTTATGAACTATTATCGTAGATTCCCTGAGTGATCATTGGGCTGGGAAGATGAGACACCACACAGATCGTTGTTACTGTTAGTTTCTTTTCTCTCTCTCTCTCTCTCTCTCTCTCTCTTTCTCTCTCTCTGTTTTTCTCTCTCTTTCTCTCTGTTTCTTTCTCTCTCTCTCTCTCTGTTTCTTTCTCTGTTTTTTCTCTCTCTATTTCTCTCTCTGTTTCTCTCTCTGTGTTTCTGTTTCTCTCTCTCTCTCTCTCACTCTCTCTCTCTCTCACTCTCTCTCTCTCTCTCTTTTGCTTTGTTGCACGATTAAAAAAGTTTAGGGTCGGCAGAATAAGATAAGTTCGGTTGGGTTACCGTAACCACATTTTCCTTTGCCTGATAGCTTTCCTCCGTGAAACATGTAAGTTTGAACCATTTGTTTGAGAGGCTTCAATGCCTCGCCAGACTTTAAAAAAGTTTGCTGTGTTGTGGGTCGGTACAGAGTTCTTAGTCCCTACCGCTGGAGTATTTAGAGGCAAGTTTGGTCTTGTTATGATGCACAAGTGCAAGGGACGCACGCAACTCCAAAGCGGAACATGTCATTGACTAATCATGTGTTTCCTCTCAACAGATAACGTGCTAATGCACTCCGACTTGCAAGCGATTGGTTTCGTAATTTGATGCAGAATGGGATATCTGTAGAGAAATTAACCATTATCCAGTAGTAACGCTTCTGTGTGCAGAGTTGAATGGCCTTTGAGTTGGATATTTGCTCTCCTTGTATAAGGAATTGTTCTTTTGTTTTGCACAATGTTCATGCAGACTATATATAGCCAGGTCGCGTTGTGAGCTCCACACTCTGAACATGTGCGGGACTGACAGTTCGTCTCCATTAATCTGCATGTTTACAACGAAAATAGAAATCCTTGTATTCTAATGCATGTACCGGGGGATTTTCTTTTATTTTCTGCAACAACAACAATAACAACAACAACAAAATATCGCATTGATCACTTCGTCTATTAAGAAACAGTCAGACTTGATGGGGACGGACAACAGTCGATGCGGATTTCACTGAGCTGTTTAATTAAAGCCAATACCGCCTGCAGTCTCACTGTCAATCCACACTGCCACTACTAATAGCACTCTCCCAGTGCTTCTAAGGACGTGAACGCTGCACAGCTGTCTGGTCACACGTGACTGAGGCTCTTTCACGGATGGCACTGTCACTTCCCTTTGACACCTATACTTGCGTCGTTTCGAAAGAAAGAAATCAATGCAATTGTCTGGCATGGACAAGTGTGAGTTGGTCCTTTACCATGCGCCTCTCCAATGCAGCTTACGTGGCCACCTTCTCTGATGCAAACTTGAACTCCATTACCTGATCATGTGGATGAGAAAAACTTCGTGACTTCTCGGTATTTTGTGGTAGATTGTTATGTAGTAGATACGTATTGTTGACTACAAAACCAAAAGTTTATCATGCATGTAATTGCAGGCGCGCATGCATGTGGTTACTGAGAACACTTTCTGCAGGAAAGGTTCATCAGATGGGAATGATTTTAACTCGCATTTCGCTTTGGAAAACACCCTCAGCTTCCTGTGTACAGCCTACGAGTTTAGTCCCTGGTGCTCGCATCCGTCTGGCCCCCATGGAGCTGCAAGCTTGCGTGGCAGGCCTGCCTGGCCTGCAGTAGTGCAGTGGATGGCGGCCCCGTACAGGCATAGAGGTCACCACCCTTCACTGGGACTGCATCTCTTGCTTGCCGTACCGTCTCTCGCTGTGTCAGATTTACAGCCATTGCAGCCTCCGACACCCACCAAGGTTCTTCTAGGCTTCGCACAACTTGAAAGGACCTTGAGTTCTTTTGAAGGGGGGGGATACCATAACCGCTGGAGAACTCTCAGAGTCAACTAAGGTGGCATCTCCATAATGTTCTGGTCAAATGTGGAAAACTTACACCAAGCATTCCCAAGAGCGAAATGATTGAGACTTCTGGAATCCTTCCATTTCACGCCGATCAGCATGTTCCCCAGGTACCCAATTTTCCCCTGGATGGATAGAGGCAGTAAAAGGCAGGCTCCCTGCTGTAGCATGCAACCCCAATATCACAGCAATTTCGAACAAAGCACCCGCTAAATACGAGCGACTGTAAGCGAACTTCCTAACCACAAGATTACGAGTATGAACCGTTTCGAAACCCGTATCTAGTTGGAAATCGCCACTCGAATTCAACTTACCTTGACCTCGATCCTGAACTTACCTTGAACTTTACTATCACATTTGAACCTTGCCCTTGACCTTTGCGTGCTCCCTTGTCTCTTTCAGCGGGCAAGGTGCCGCACCTTCGCCACGAGCGGGACAAGACCTACTTCTTCGACCTGAGCGAGGTGTCGCCAGGCGAGACGGTGACGGGGGCGGAGCTGCGCGTGTACAAGGAGGCCGTGGAAGAGATGCGCCATGAGAAACTGCGCATCGAGCTCTTCCGCATCAAGCAAGGGCAGGACCCAGAGTGAGTAGTGGGCGTGCACGTCAGCGTGCGCATGCACAAGCGCGCACACATACGCATTAACGCATGCATACAAGCACACACACAGACACACATGAATGCATGCACGCACTCACGCACGCACACACACAGACACACACACACACACACACACACACACAGACACACAGACACACACACACACACACACACGCACACACACACACACGCACGCACACAAAAACACACATATGAATGCATATACGCACACATAAACGCATGTACGCACGGGCGCACACGCATTCACAAAACACTTATGAGCGCATACACAAACACATACGTGTGCGCGCGCACACAAACACATGAGTGCGCGCGCGCACACACATACACACACTGGCTTTATTGGCTGTAGATGGATGGATGGACGTGTAAGTGGATGGATGAATAAATGGATGGGTGGATCATGTGGCGAATGGTCATTCGGAGAGGATGGGAATAGACTCATTTTACCTCCAACCAGCATTAGTGATATTCGTGATCAGAGACCTCACACAGACTACGAAGGTTGATAGGCCGTAAAGCTTTATTCATTCATCAATTCATCCATCCATCCATCCATCCATCCATCCATTCATTCATTCATTCATTCGTTTGTTCATTCATTCATTCATTCATTCATTATTCATTCATTCATCCATCCATCTATCCATCCAATATTTATTCTTTTGTTCATTTCTCATTCATTCATTCATTCATTCATTCGTTGACACCGTGTTTGCTGTTGCCAGGGACAAGCTGCTGGAGTCCGAGTCCAACACCACGGTGTACGGGGAGGAGAGCGGGTGGCTGGAGCTCAACGTCACCAGGGCTGCCTTCCACTGGGCAAGCTTCCCCGCCAGCAACCTGGGCCTCTTCATGAAGGTCATCGACGCCAGAGGTACAGTGGAGGGAGGGAGCGAGGGAGGGAGTGAGTGGGTGAGTGAGTGAGTGAGTGAGTGAGTGAGTGAGTGAGTGAGTGAGTGAGTGAGTGAGTGAGTGAGTGAGTGAGTGAGTGAGTGAGTGAGTGAGTGAGTGAGTGAGTGAGTGAGTGAGTGAGTGAGTGAGTGAGTGAGTGAGTGAGTGAGTGAGTGAGTGAGTGGGTGGGTGGGTGGGTGAGTGGGTGAGTGGGTGAGTGGGTGAGTAAGTGGGTGAGTGAGTGAGTGAGTGAGTGAGCGAGCGAGCGAGTGAGTGAGCGAGCGAGCAAGTGAGTGAGAGAGAGAGAATGAATCTGTCCGTTCCTCACCGCTGTCTTCACACCTAAGTCTGCATCATTTCCCTTTCTCTTGCATCCTGCAGGACAGGAAGTGAACCCCAAGAAGTCGGGGCTGCTGGGAAGGAGGGGTCCTGCTGACAAGCAGCCCTTCATGGTCAGCTACTTCAAGATGGCCAGCGAGCTCCACATCCGGCGCACGCGCTCTGTCAAGCGTCGTCAGGCACAGGAAGTGACGTACAACGACCAGCCCTACTACCCTGCAAGTGAGTGTAAGTCCAATGAACTTTTTTCTAAATTGTTTTGTGTTTGTGTGTGTCTGTGTGTGTGTGCGTGTGTGTGTGTGTGTGTGTGCGTGTGTGTGTGTGTGTGTGTGAGTGTGTGTGTGTGTGTGTGTTCGTGTTAGTGTGTGTGTTCGCGTTTGTGTGTTCGTGTTAGGATTAGTGTGTGTATGTGCGTGCGTGGGTGGGATCAAACGCGCGGACTGTTACGTGTGCATACGTTTGTCGTTTCCCCTCTTACTCTCTCTCTCTCTCTCTCTCTCTCTCTCTCTCACTCTCTCTCTCTCACTCTCTCTCTCTCACTCTCTCTCTCACTCTCTCTCTCTCTCTCTCTCTCTCTCTCTCTCACTCTCTCTCTCTCTCACTCTCTCTCTCTCACTCTCTCTCTCTCTCTCTCTCTCTCTCTCTCTCTCTCTCTCTCTCTGGTAGTGCAAGAGCATATCGAAAAATGCCCCCCCCCCCCCCCCCCCCCCCGTTAATCTTTCCATTAATAACTGCTAGTATATCTATGCTATTGAGCACAGTATGTGACAAGGAAAAGCTCCCAACAGCTCGTGTTCCCAAACCCCCCACCCCTTCCCAACACCCCTTACCTGATGTCCTGTGTTCCAGAGAGAAATGTATTCAAGTGTGGCTATTTTTCTTCTACCTCCATGTAATCACTCGCAATTTACTGTCCATTCCAGAATGTGCTTGTCAATTCTGTAAAGATTGTTTTGGGCCGTCGGCCTCGCAATAAAGTTATCAAATCAAATCAAATCAAATCTCTCTCTATCTCTCTCTCTCTCTCTCTCTCTCTCTCTCTCTCTCTCTCTCTCTCTCTTTCTTTCTCTTTCTCTTCTTTCTCTCTCTTTCTCTCTCTCTCCCCCTCCCAGCCTGCCTCCCCGTTCCTCTATCACTCTCCCTACCTCGCTACCTCCCTCCCTCCACAATGCAATTTCATCACCTACAGTGTGTTCTTCTCACCTGCTTCGATGTGCAACTCCTGTTGCCAAAACCAACGACTCGTGATGGTGTATGAGGAGCATGTTGAATCCGAGACTACATACTGTCTTGCAGCCTACAGCCCGTACCGCCACAAGGCGTGCCAGCGGAGAACTCTCTATGTCAGCTTTCGAGATCTCGGCTGGCAGGTGAGTGATAGACACCATGACTTGGAACAAACGAACGAACTCATGGACGCACGCACGCACACACTCACTTAGTCACTCACTCACTCACTCGCTCGTTCTCTCACTCACTCGCTCATTCACCAACATGTTCGCTCACACAGTCAGTCACTTGCTCATTTGCTCACTCACTCACTCACTCACTCACTCACTCACTCACTCACTCACTCACTCACTCACTCACTCACTCACTCACTCACTCACTCACTCACTCACTCACTCACTCACTCACTCACTCACTCACTCACTCACTCACTCACTCACTCACTCACTCACCCACCCACCCACCCACCCACCCACCCACCCACCCACCCACCCACCCACCCACCCACCCACCACCCACCCACCCACCCACCACCCACCCACCACCCACCCACCCACCCACCCACCACCCACCCACCCACCCACCCACCCACCACCCACCCACCCACCCACCACCCACCACCCACCCACCCACCCACCACTCACTCACTCACTCACTCACTCGCTCGCTCGCTCGCTCGCTCGCTCACTCACCCACTCACTCACCCACTCACTCACTCACTCACTCACTCGCTCGCTCGCTCGCTCACTCGCTCACTCACTCGCTCACTCACTTACGCATGCACGCACGCACGTACGCACGCACGCCGTCACTCACTCGCTCGCTTGCCCACACACTCGCTCGCTCACTCGCTCACTCACTCACTCAGTCTCGCACTCTCTCGCTCGATCACTCACTCATGCACGCACGCACGCACGAACGCATACACAGGTTAGTTGGGTGTTCTCATTCTATGGTACACCCCAAAGAAAACTTATGTACAGCTTTCTAGCAAAGGTTTGTGCACATAACAGTATTGCTGGAGGCGGTTGGGGGAGGGCGTGGTTGTTGGTTGGTTCGAAGAGACGTATACCCTGGCCCACTGCAATTTGTGCACGTTTTGTTGACTGTACCTTTTCTCCATTTTCCCTCTCATCGCCCCCCCCCCCCCCCCATCCCCCCCCCCTTTCCCAATGCACACAGCCGCCATAGTCATTACCATCTGCCTCAGGTTTACCTCTGTGTTGTGTCTGCTCTGCCAGGCCTGGTTTGCAGTGCAGTGCCGACATCTCCTCCACCTGGGCCTCTTGAAGCTTCTTGCCCTTTTGTTGTCCATGTCTTCTCCCCCCACCCCCCCCTCCCCCCCCACCCCCACCCCCCTTGCAGCCCGCATGGACGACTTGTTCCTTCAACATTGCCACAACGTCTTCCTTTGCACCGATCACTGCTCCCCTTCTCTCATCAGATTAGCATTGGTGTCTTTCCTGTTTGTATCAGAACTGGAGTGCTGCACAGCATCTCACTCTTACCCTTTTCCCCCGCCGTTCCCCCTATCTCTCTGTGTCTTCCTTGTTTGGGATGGAGCTGGATCTGGACTATTCCTCTGCGAATAGGAGTGCCCTCTTACTCATAGAGATCTGCTTCATTCGCTTCGTCTTCTCTCTAGGACCTATAACCCTGGGACAGAGCAGTCCCCTAGCAATGGCTTGGCTGCCAGCAGTTGTGTTCCATCCACGCAACACTGATTCTGGAGTTGCGAGCCTGAGCTTTGTGCTTGTTCTGCATCTCCCCTCCTCATCTCTGAATGGATGAATGGCGTTTTACGGCCTGTCAGCCTTTATAGGCTATGCAAGGCCACTGATCACGAATATCGCTAGAGTTTCTTAGATTAAAAATAAATCACGATTTCCGTAGTCATTCGCTTCTTACAAATCGCGTAGGTAGACGCAGTGGGTCAGTTCCTGTTCCCAACCCACTAGAGGTTCATCAAAGAAAGAAAGGAGAACATTTACTGGTCGGTGTACCTTGGCGACTTGGGATATCTCTCACGGAAACACATTTTCCGGTATGCACATGAATGTAGATTCTCTTGGTATATTATCCTCATCATGTACCATCATTATCATGTACTATCATCACGTACCATCATTATCATGTACCGTCATTGTTGTTGTTATCATCTATCTTCATTTGCAACAGGACTGGATCATCGCTCCTGACGGCTACTCTGCCTTCTACTGCGACGGCGAGTGTTCCTTCCCCCTGGGCGCGCACATGAACGCCACCAACCACGCCATCGTGCAGACCCTGGTCCACCTGATGGACCCCTACCTGGTCCCCAAACCCTGCTGTGCTCCCACCAAGCTCTCCTCCATCTCCGTCCTCTACTTCGACCACCAGTCCAACGTGGTCCTCAAGAAGTACAAGGGCATGATCGTCAAGGCCTGTGGCTGCCACTAGAGGGTTGTCTTCACCCTGGCTCTCATTGGCCAGTTGTATGCAGATATCAAAGATATGGAGGACTAGTGGGGTGATCTCCATGAGAGGCTTGTCCGCACCAAGACTTGCGCAGGACAACCTGAGGGCACCCGAAGACAAAAATAAATGAAGATGGTTGTATTGGACGCTAGTCTTCAACAGCACTTCAGTGATAACCTGGGAGACACACCGAGACGAAAGAACAGGTGGATGATTTATTTAGAATAGCAGAGGGTAGTCCGGACTCAGACTTTAAGCGGTAACCTTGGGGATTCTACAGTGTTGAAAGACCATAGTGACCATTCACTTTGATGGTAGTCGTGAATACTCTCAGTGGCCACCCATTCAACAGTCTATGGATGAGTTAGGGTGAGAGTTAGGGTGATTCTCTTCTAAAGGGTAGTCTCCAAGCCTTTCAGTGGCCTCTTTGGAGACGATGGACTGAAGGGATTTCTTCTAAAGGATAATCTTTGCCAATTTCTTTTGGTGGCTGTTTGCTGGAGACAAAGGTAAAATTCGGTAATTTGATTACCATTAGATAGTAAGACTTGAACAAGACTTTCGCAGGCCACGGAAAGAGACCTTAGAAGTTCACAGGCATGATTCCATGAGATGCTTATCGTTAGCCATGCTTTTAGTTGCCCTTTTAGAATGTGCTGCGACAAAGTCGAAATGTTTGTAGTTGCTGTCATAGCACTGTGCTTCGCTAAGTTTTGACTGATCAGAGAGAGAAATTTACAGATGAAGACTTAAAGGGGTGATTGTCAAGCCCCGTGTTGTTTGTTACAGGGTGACGGAGCGTTAGCAGTCTGTCATGTTCGTAAGAAATGTTTAGAAACAACGACTGAAATGGATGTTGTTAAGCTTCATGGTTCTTTCGCTGGCGACATTTGCTATCTCATTTTTTTTTTGCTTTTCCAGTGGAAACACCCTCTGGTGAGTGCCAAAGAGACAATTGTTACGATATGTAGCTGTCATCAACGCTAACACATTATCATTACAGACAGCCCTTTGTGAGGACTGTAATGATATTCAGAAGAATGTGAGTTTTGTTTCGTAGTTCCTGATCATCTGTGATGCGTTAGGAATTGTTGTCGGAAGACCTAGTAGTTCACGAGTTAGGCATATCAAGGGCTTCGTTAGTCACTGAAGTTAAAAGTGTCTTTGGAGACTCCCAGATATACATGGAAATGTTAAAGAAAGGCTGCAGAAAACCTTAGTTCCTTGGAGGAACTTTTTAACACGACCTCTTTACTGAAGACGTACACAAAACGTATCATGTCAGTATCCCCGTTATGAATCTCTGTAGAAACCAAAGACTGACAGTCGTGATGTCCTTGAGCGGCCTCGTCTTGCCTCTCTGTGCGTCTATTGGAGTGGACGTCGTCACAGCTGGAGAGAGCCAACAGATCTTCGCTGACTGCACAAACGACAAACTTTGAAACCCGACTAGACCATGACATTTCACGATGACTCTTGGGAAAAGGTGTTTAAAGTTCTAGAACCTGCATGCTGTGTCATATGCTGAAACAGGCCCGTGGCGACTGCCTCCGTTTGCCTCCGTTTCCCCTGGAACATTTGGCCATGTTGCTTCCAGGACCATCTCCAGTACTTGTGTCCCTAGGGGCTGCCATGGCGGCTCAGACCAGCGACAGACGCTGCCGATAAAGCATTGTTCCACCGTTTGGTTTTTTAGGCTCCTGTCAAGCGTCGGAGGATATGGAGAGGGCCATCTTGCACAATATCATCTCCAGTTCGTCACTGGACACAGCAGCAGTTGTGACTCTGCAGGCCTCGATGATGCAAATGGTATAGAGGAGTTAGAAGCTGGACAGGTTCTAGCCTGTTGTCCACGTCTTGTCTGTAGCTGGCTTGCTCCTGTAATAGTTGTTGCAGAAGCCTACTGATTGTGAAACAGTTTTCTGACATGCATACTGACGCAGAAGTGCAGTGTTGCACCAAAGTTTGAAGCGAAAGTCGAAGTGCCTGCATTGATGGTATGAAGACTGCAGCTTTGTTGACTGTCTCTGGAATTTTTTGTGTAGTTTTAGTGCAAGATTCGACAAGAATGTTGTGGGCGATTTTGGACTCCTTAATAAGGCTTACGTATTTGTTGATTTGCATATTGAGTGTATGCAACATGTCATTGTATTAGTACAATTCGAGGTATGAAATCATCGGATTTGAATTTATGGTACTTTGTTAATTTGATAAGCTTGTAGATTAAGAAGGTGGTGTGGTAGATTGTGAATGTCAGTAACATGTCACCTTCTTGCGTGGCCCCATGCCATTCTTAATAATCTTATCTGTGGTCATCTTCATAGCTTATTTGTGGCTGTAGTGCCATGTTCTTTTCACAGATAATATTAAATGTATCTTTGGCTATTTCCTTCTCTTCAAAGCGGAAAACTTAAATCCAAAGGAAACATTTGCATTTGGTGCAAATACTCCAGCTTTCTGTGTGTTCAAATGCTTGGGTGAATAGTTTTGTTTGACCATACAACTTGAGAAGTCCAAAGGGAATTTATCTTCACATGTCCAACTTTTGCGCAAATAGATTGCTTTTGTGCTGGAACACAACATGCCTTTACTGATGTACATTTTATTTGTGTGGTGATGCAGTCATAGTTCATGATGATTAACCAAAAGATGTATAATTATTTTCTAGCCGTTGTGTAGATTTCTACATCATATTACAATGACCTTAGCGGCATAGGCAACGTACTTATTGCTGGTTTGAATCTAATCTACAACACCGCCTAGATTAAACCAAAGAACCACATGTTCGTTTTGTGTAGTTTTTGTGTTCAGCACAGCAAGATCACTTCATCATAATTATGCCCTTATATGGCTGGAACCTCTTGGCCGCTAATTGTGTGCGCATGATTCAGGAGCATGCCCCGCGCGAACTCCTTTCTTCATTGTCTGCAACATGCAAGTAGTTCCAAAACTCCATACAGAGACAGTTCACTTTCAGTGTCACCCCACCCACCCACTAAAGGGTATGGACGGACTGACCAGACGGAGGATGACGTCCTTTCTGCCTTTGTAGGCTATTTAAGGCCTTTAATTACTGAAAACTTTAGAACTTGTTAGTGTAAGAGCATGTCAAGTCACGATGTCCCTACTTATTCTCCTCTTATGGAACGCGTAGGAAGACGCCTTGGCTATATTCTTCTCCCCAATGGATGGGTGGTGTTTTACGGCCCATCAGCCTTTCTAGGCTATGTAGGGCCATTGAGCACAACAATCACAAGAATAGTTGCGAGTAAGCGCAAATCAAGTCGCGATGGCCCTAGTTATTCGCCTCTTACGGATTGCGTAGTGAGACGCGGTGGGTCTGTTCTGACCTCCAACCCACAGGGGGCTTTTACCCTCAACCCACAGGGGGCTCTTACCCCCAACCCACAGGGAGATAGATGGATGGAGGGATGGAATTTTACAGCCCGTCAGTCTCTCTCTCTCTCTCTCTCTCTCTCTCTCTCTCTCTCTCTCTCTCTCTCTCTCTCTCTCTCTCTCTCTTTGTGGAATCACCAAGATTCCGACTTCTTCGCATGCCCGGTTGGCGTAAAACATGGGGCAAAAGAGAGCACTCCATTGTTCTTAATGCACATTGAAGTTGCAGCAGAGTATGTCTGAGAGCACGGAAAGTACGGTGTGCAAATGATACCAGGCGCGATAGAGAGATTTGCATAACTGTTTGCTGACGACGTGGTCCGAAAATCCTCAACTGCAACTGAGTTACACAATCGGATTAACGCTCTTGTGTAGAAATACTCTTGGTCTACAACTAAACACGGATAAGACGAAGGCAATGGTTTTTAGACTATGAAAACATCTGGCTGAGGGTGAACAGGGAACTAGAGGCAGCCAATAGATACAGATACCTTGGCTGTATTTTCACCACCAAGCTCTTAAAAACTTTCTCTGTAGAAGTTGCAATCAAGACCAAACAAAACATTGTCCATATTATAAGAACAATGTAGTAGCAATCAAGACCAAACAAAACATTGTCCATATTATAAGAACAATGTAGTCGCTCCACAATAATAACCGCAAAGGGTACTTTCAATTATTCGATGCTCAGGTGCAACCCGCCTTATTACATGGTTCTGAAATATGGGGCCTACATAGGCAAGAGAACATTGCGAAGGTGCACTATTTTGCGAGTAAGAAATTTTTGGATTTAGACATCAGAACTCCTAATCATTTTGTACATGGCGAGCAAGGCAGAAACCCCATTATGATAAATAGTACCCATAAGGTTATAAAATACTGGCTTAGACTGTCGAAAATGCAGGTTACTGAGACAAGCATATGCGATACTACTTGACTCCCATATTCCAGACATTAAGAGCATGCCCAGTACAGTGAAAGATACCTTATGTAAGCTGGGATATACTGTATGTATGTTTGGATGAACGGACGAGTGGGGAACGAGAAACGCTTTTCAGCACAATTGAGGCAAAGACTACAGGACTACAGAACTGCTACCGTCAGTCACGGGACGCCTGCAACCAAAATAACGAAAGGTACATAGTGTACTCTACGTCTAAGGATAGGTTTGGTCTCGAAAACTATTTAAGTTTTTTGACCATTAGAAAGTTTCGTGATACCTTTATATCCGTTTCCGGTTAGGAATTAATGATCTGAGAGTTAACCAACGTTACAGTAACAACGATAGGAGAAAATCTCAAGTGTGCATTCTGTTGTTCGGTGGTAAACGAACGACATTTTCTGTTTGATTATCATGCAAATGACGAACTTAAGGAAAGGTATATTGCACGTTATTTTCAATCAAGATCAACTGGACGGTATTCTTTCCTCCTAAACGGATGAAACACCCGAGCAACGAGAAACGCGTCAATGTATATTTTTTCCCCTTGAAACTTAGAGAGGAGAAAGTGATGTATATAGGCTAGATTCCATTTTATTCTGACTCATACCATCTTGACACGATACATTTTAAAACTTGTACATATATTTACATTCTTACGTTGATGGGTCGTCGGCCACAAGTAGTCAATCAAAATCTCTCTCCCTCTTTGGTAAACTGCAATAATATGTTGACTTACGAAAAAAATGTCTCGGACATCTGGACGCGGAAATGAATATTTTCCAATTGATGTCCACTACAAATATGACAATGTTTAGAAGCGTGGCTATGTACATCCACTATGCTATGAAGCGCCCGAGAGGAAAACTGCAGTTGATTATGCATCATACGCCTTTTCAGTCTGTAATTTCTCGTGCAAAATTGTAATGGGTAGTTGGCCAAAAGGCAATAAAAAGTCAAACTGTCTGTCTGTCTGTCTGTCTGTCTGTCTGTCTGTCTGTCTGTCTGTCTGTCTGTCTGTCTGTCTGTCTGTCTGTCTGTCTGTCTGTCTGTCTCTCTCCACCCACGCCCCCACCCCCAGCGTCACCGTATGCGATTCATAGTAGGCTACTAGGGCAGTTCCGTTTCATCGATCCATCAATCAATCCATCTGTCCATCCAATCACCCACCCCAATCCATCCATCACTTCATTCCCCCATGCATCCATCTGAGCATACCCTCATGAGCCCATCCATCCGTTCCGATAGGTAAGAGGTTACATTAGCAATGCGCGGTTGTGAACAATTCTTTCAGGGCGGAGTGAGCCAAGGGAGACAACCATGTTGCCATCAGAAAATTATCTCCCTTCATCTTCACTTGCCGCGGGACGTCGCTGCTGATGGTATAGCGGCGATGGCGCGGCGGTAGTAATGGTAGTGGTAGTAGTAGTGGTAGTAGTAGTAGTAGTAGTAGAAGTGGTAGTAATAGTAGCAGCAGCAACAGCAGAAGTATTAGTAGCAGCAATAGTAGTAGCAGTAGTAGTTGCCACAGCAATAGTCACGGTTGCTGAGCAGACTGCCAGACAGTCACACACGTACATGAGTACACACAATCACAACCCCCATCCCCACACACACTCACGTACACACACACACACACACACACACACACACACACACGCACGCACGAACGCACGCACTCACATCTACGGACAGGCAGACAAATTCACATGAACAGTTCAACAGACAGTCGATTTTCTCGGTGGAAATTCAACACAGTAGCTGCTGCCATTGGATCCCGCCACTGAAATTCAAGTCTGCCACTCATTGCGTTTCTGTCATCGCTGCCAACATAATCTTTGACACAAATTACTAATATCTTCATAATAAGTCGTGAAATCCGAATAACAACACTAAAGTTACGGTTCTGTCAGGAGGAACCGTGGTTGCTGTGGATTTTACTTCCCTCCCCCCACTTCATCGTGTTTGTAATATATTCCAGCAATAACTGCAGGGTTTAAATGACACTAAAACTGTGAAACACTTCATGGCTGGAATTAAAATAATAACAGCATCAAGCTTATTTCAGATCCTTTTATTCAGTACCAATATACAAACACCAGTAAAATAGGTGCAAAAAATAGTGAACAGAAATAGAACCATTTTTATGCAAAAACTATTCCAGTCAAAATCTGTAAAATACAACAGAGGAAAGAATGACACAATATAAAACCAATAAGCACGGACTCCGCCTAAAGCAAAACAGCTCTGACAGCAGTTGCATATATTCAGATCAAGAATTATCTCTAAAAGTAGCTTCGATGAGCATTAAACATTGCTGCTGCAAAAACTGTTACCCCATCCCCCCCCACCCACCCACCCAAATAAATTTGTTCTGAAAAGGCAAATGGTGCATGATTTGGATGGAACAGTTCGAGACGGACACTTTTTGAAGAGCACTTGTCAAATTGAAGCAGTTGATAAAAACATCCCACCATGACAGACTGTATGGACGCAAAGAAAAGCCTGCAAATATACAATCTATTTTTTATGCTTCCTCCAAACAGCTGATGAAATTCCTCTTCGCAACCGAGTTCAGCTGATGTACAGTGAGCAGGTTACATACATAGAATTTAACAATGTACACCAGCAAGGAGCAACAAAGACAATAGATACATGAAAGAAAAAACATCAAAATGATTATGTCCTTTTACTGTCTGCTCACAAAATATTCAAAAGGTTTGCTTGTTTTTGACAAATGACTGTTGCTGACAATTTACAGTTACTAGTTGTGTATGTATAAGAACTGTCACTGCTGATCTATTAATAAAGACTCATTACCAACATCATCTTGACATTAATTTAGCAATTCTTCACCACAGAAATGGATACGTATTTTCTCTAGTTATAAGTGTCAAAGGCGCAGTATCTATTCTGCATATGGTGACAGATAAAAACATCCCAAATACCGAGTTATATATACTTTTAAAAAGTGAAAGATTCTTGCATATCAAGTTATTCTCACTAGCTAGGTGGTGTGTTGGCATTCTGATACTGATAAAAAAGACAGTTAAACATAGTCATATGTATATACCTAATACATTAATAAAATGTAAGCTAACACATACTCAGATTATCAACAGAAATTCCAGTTATACACTACACTCTACAAGATAACACACAATCAGTAATTTATACAACTTCCATTACTGAAGCAGGCCTAAGGCACAGAGACCATAGCATTCAGGGGGAGGGGAAAGGGGAGGGAGAAGGAGGAAAGGGAAGGGGGGAAGGAGCGGCGGAGGGGGGAGAGGGAGGGGGAAGGGGGGGGGGGGAAATGGGGAGGGGGAAATGGGGAGGGGGAAAGGGGGAGGGAAAGGGGGAGGGAAAGGGGGAGATAAAGGGGGAGATAAAGGGGGAGGGAAAGGGGGAGGGAAAGGGGGAGGGAAAGGGGGAGGGAAAGAGGGAGGGAAAGGGGGAGATAAAGGGGGAGGGAAAGGGGGAGGGAAAGGGGGAGGGAAAGGAGGGGGGGGGGAGAAATGGGAGAGAGGGTTTGTATCATTTTGGACTGTTCACCAGATGTAAGGGAATTATTTTATGAACGTTTTCTTCTAAACATTCGAAATTCTTGTCACGACTGTTTAAATTCCCCCCAAACAACATTTTTTTCACTTACAAGCCTGCAGCAATTTAGAAGAAGAAAAAAGGGAGAGAGAGAGAGAGAGAGAGAGAGAGAGAGAGAGAGAGAGAGAGAGAGAGAGAGAGAGAGAGAGAGAGCACTTGATGATTTTAAACTTGTGACAGTCGTAGGAGGCACAGAAAAGTATGTACCAGGTTGCTACAAAAACCATTCTCTCCCTTATTTAAGTAACGGCCCGAGAGGGATAAAGTGCTTGAAATATGATTTTAAATCGACCAGAGTATTTATTCTTAGGGTTTGGTTCAATGAAAGTATCGTCATAGACTGAAAAGTGGTTTGATGCAGGAAACAAGCAAATGACGGATGAAGGATGTCCAAAAAGAGTTTTGTCTTCAGGTTTTGTTTTTTTACCCCAACAAGAAAGTCATACGTAAAACTGGTTTTGAAGTTCTTTTCCATGTTAACACGAGCAGTCGTTTGTGTCAACACATTGTTGATGAGAACAAAGACATCGGTTTGCTAAGGGGACTGACGTCTAATACAGACATGTCTCACACTATTTTACCCTTGTCTTTGAAAATATAAATCATAACCCAACTAGGAGAAAAAGGTCTTTGTACATTATAATTTCATGGGGAAATAAAATTTAGATGTTGGTGAAGACTTATTCAGTACAGTCGAAAAAGGGATCTCCTGAAATATGCCTCTTTTTGTTTCCTAATTCACATTTGACATCCACGTTACATCAGAGGAACACTTAAAAAGATGACACACGTATTCCATTTCCTCTTCACAAAATCAAATCCTACGCAAAAAAAAAAACCCCACATGTTTTCAGTCGTGTGGGATTGTGTAACTGCCACAGAGTGCTATCAGTAACTACTTTGCAGCCCAGAACGACCTCCGCTATGTGACGCATGCGTGACGTCAGCATGACGCAAGCGAGGTGAGACGTCTGGTGGCGAAGGTTCACATGCGGGTGCTGGAGGCCCGGATGGTCTGCATCTCCCGCGCCATCTGGCACAGGGCGCAGTGGCCACAGCACACCACCGTGCAGCAGTCGTCCATGATGGAGCCCTGCCACAGGCACAGGAAGTCACGTCATCACAGCAAGTGGCGTCATTACAGGAAGTCACGTCATCACAGCAAGTGGCGTCATTACAGGAACTCACGTCATCACAGCAAGTGGCGTCATTACAGGAAGTCACGTCATCACAGCAAGTGGCGTCATTACAGGAAGTCACGACATCACAGCAAGTGGCGTCATTACAGGAACTCACGTCATCACAACAAGTGGCGTCATTACAGGAAGTCACGTCATCACAGCAAGTGGCGTCATTACAGGAAATCACGTCATCACAGCAAGAGGCGTCATTACAGGGAGTCACGTCATCACAGCAAGTGGCGTCATTACAGGAAGTCACGTCATCACAGCAAGTGGCGTCATTACAGGAAGTCACGTCATCACAGCAAGTGGCGTCATTACAGGAAGTCACGTCATCACAGCAAGTGGCATCATTACAGGAAGTCACGTCATCACAGCAAGTGGCGTCATTACAGGAAGTCACGTCATCACAGCAAGTGGCGTCATTACAGGAAGTCACGTCATCACAGCAAGTGGCGTCATTACAGGAAGTGGCGTCATCACAGCAAGTGGCGTCATTACAGCAATTGGCGTCATTACAGGAACTCACGTCATCACAGCAAGTGGCGTCACTACAGGAACTCAAGTCATCACAGCAAGTGGCGTCATTACAGGAAGTCACGTCATCACAGCAAGTGGCGTCATTACAGGAAGTCACGACATCACAGCAAGTGGCGTCATTACAGGAAGTGGCGTCATTACAGGAAGTGGCGTCATTACAGGAAATGGCGTCATTACAGGAAGTGACGTCATTACAGAAAGTGGTATTATGGGGAGAAACCTCTGGCTGGTCCATCTGTCTGTCTGTCTGAATACCTATCAGTCAGTCTGCCTGTCAGTCTGCCCGCCCATCAGTCAGTCTGCCTGTCAGTCTGCCAGTCAGTCAGTCAGACTGTGAGTGTTAAATGCTTTTGGAGTTTTCCGTCTTGCAGTTGCATGTTTTTACGTGTCTTTCGTCTGTGTATCTGCCGGCGCTTCAATCAATCTGTCACTTTCTCCATCTGCTTATCTGTCAATCCGTCTGTCCATCATTGTCTCTCTCTCTGCCCATAATGTTTTTCTGCCCATATCTCAGTTTACCTGCCCTTCCTCTACCGTCCATCCGTCCGTCCTTCCTCTCTCTCTTTCTCTCTTCTCTCTCTCGGTGTGTATCTCTCTCTTTTTCTCTTCTCTCTCTCTCGGTGTGTATCTCTCTTTCACTCTATC
>JAWQFJ010024527.1:30000-32500 GCA_034096865.1 Theodoxus fluviatilis | reverse complement strand
GTTGTGTTACACAATGGTGGTCTTCCCACACTCAGTTGTGTTACACAATGGTGGTCTTCCCACACTCAGTTGTGTTACACAATGGTGGTCTTCCCACACTCAGTTGTGTTACACAATGGTGATCTTCCCACACTCAGTTGTGTTACACAATGGTGATCTTCCCACACTCAGTTGTGTTACACAATGGTGGTCTTCCCACACTCAGTTGTGTTACACAATGGTGGTCTTCCCACACTCAGTTGTGTTACACAATGGTGGTCTTCCCACACTCAGTTGTGTTACACAATGGTGGTCTTCCCACACTCAGTTGTGTTACACAATGGTGGTCTTCCCACACTCAGTTGTGTTACACAATGGTGGTCTTCCCACACTCAGTTGTGTTACACAATGGTGGTCTTCCCACACTCAGTTGTGTTACACAATGGTGGTCTTCCCACACTCAGTTGTGTTACACAATGGTGATCTTCCCACACTCAGTTGTGTTACACAATGGTGATCTTCCCACACTCAGTTGTGTTACACAATGGTGATCTTCCCACACTCAGTTGTGTTACACAATGGTGGTCTTCCCACACTCAGTTGTGTTACACAATGGTGATCTTCCCACACTCAGTTGTGTTACACAATGGTGGTCTTCCCACACTCAGTTGTGTTACACAATGGTGGTCTTCCCACACTCAGTTGTGTTACACAATGGTGGTCTTCCCTCACTCAGTTGTGTTACACAATGGTGGTCTTCCCACACTCAGTTGTGTTACACAATGGTGATCTTCCCACACTCAGTTGTGTTACACAATGGTGGTCTTCCCACACTCAGTTGTGTTACACAATGGTGGTCTTCCCACACTCAGTTGTGTTACACAATGGTGGTCTTCCCTCACTCAGTTGTGTTACACAATGGTGATCTTCCCACACTCAGTTGTGTTACACAATGGTGATCTTCCCACACTCAGTTGTGTTACACAATGGTGGTCTTCCCACACTCAGTTGTGTTACACAATGGTGATCTTCCCACACTCAGTTGTGTTACACAATGGTGGTCTTCCCACACTCAGTTGTGTTACACAATGGTGATCTTCCCACACTCAGTTGTGTTACACAATGGTGGTCTTCCCACACTCAGTTGTGTTACACAATGGTGGTCTTCCCACACTCAGTTGTGTTACACAATGGTGGTCTTCCCACACTCAGTTGTGTTACACAATGGTGGTCTTCCCACACTCAGTTGTGTTACACAATGGTGGTCTTCCCACACTCAGTTGTGTTACACAATGGTGGTCTTCCCACACTCAGTTGTGTTACACAATGGTGATCTTCCCACACTCAGTTGTGTTACACAATGGTGATCTTCCCACACTCAGTTGTGTTACACAATGGTGGTCTTCCCACACTCAGTTGTGTTACACAATGGTGATCTTCCCACACTCAGTTGTGTTACACAATGGTGATCTTCCCACACTCAGTTGTGTTACACAATGGTGGTCTTCCCACACTCAGTTGTGTTACACAATGGTGGTCTTCCCACACTCAGTTGTGTTACACAATGGTGGTCTTCCCACACTCAGTTGTGTTACACAATGGTGGTCTTCCCACACTCATGACAATTATTTGCTCCACCAAAAGTGGTTCGATTTATTAAAACCTATGTCAAAATGGAACGACAGGCTTGCATTTGGGTTTGTTTCTGGTTAAATATTTGGCACCCATTTATCGAGCTAGAAGAATTGATGATTCAACCAGAAAAAATAATGGTTTTGTCAGAAAAACAAATATTTGTAACAGAAAATAATTTAATCACCAGAAAATAAATTGATCACCAGATAAACAACTCATTTACCAGAAAAACAACTGATTTACCATAATAAAAATTAAACTTGCAGAAGAAGAAAATACTCAGCAGAAAAATATATGCTTTTTGCAGAACATTAGATGCTTTTTGCAGAACATAAGATACATTTTACTAGAAAAATAAATTAGTGTTTCCTGTGTTCAGTTTTACACACCTCTGCATGTCTGGACCACACATTCATCACAACTCAAGCATATACTCACTCACTGTTCACATCAAATTGAATGGAGTCTTACTCAGTCCCTGTTCACATCAATTTGAATGGAGTCTTACTCAGTCAGTTTTCCGCCATTGCCCATGGCGTGAGCCTTGTCACATCAGACAAAGTCACATTTGCCCCGACTCACCTCATCTCTGATGCTGCTCCTGCAATCGAGAATGGGTTTGCCTTGGCCTTCGGCACTGCACCAGAAAAGACGATAATGTGCTGGGCACATGTTGTGATGAACATGGAGAAGAAGCTACACTTGATCAAGGACAAGAAAGTACGCGCAGGTTCGAAATGACATCATTCAGCTCCAGCTATGTCCCAATGAAGACGCCTTCTTGCATGCTTCGAGTTTGTTTCTGCAAAAATGGGAATCGCCTGACCATGATACGCAGTCTTTCTTGGACTACTTCCCGTGCTCCTGGATTGACGATAACAGCACA
>JAWQFJ010024527.1:12500-22500 GCA_034096865.1 Theodoxus fluviatilis | reverse complement strand
TCACCTTTGTCAGCCTCTACTGCGTTTATACTGCGTGCGAGTTAGGACTCAGTTCGTGAAAACGGGTCACAATGATGTTCGTATCATGACATTTTTGGGAGTTACGCCTATTTGAGTAAACATGGCAATGAAAACGCAAAGTTGGAGAAAACTGCTACTGGTGCGTGTATGTGAACGGCACTTCTGATCGGTCTGACTTCTAATTCTGTTTTCATCACGGATTTGCTTTCTAGTCTTAGACAGATGACGCTACACGAAAAATTCCACTGCAGGAAGAGAATAGATTGAACACTTTGCAGTGATATATGATACGCCGGTAGTAGTAGAAACCATCGCGCCGAGGGAAAGCTAGAGCTGGTCTAACTGAACCCTTATTAGTAAACATCTTTTGTTGTTTAGGGAGTTGGGCTTATTGGACCCTTATTTGTAAGCATCTTTTGGTGTTTAGGGAGTTGGGCTTATTGGACCCTTATTTGTAAGCATCTTTTGGTGTTTAGGGAGTTGGGCTTATTGGACCCTTATTTGTAAGCATCTTTTGGTGTTTAGGGAGTTGGGCTCATTGGACCCTTATTTGTAAGCATCTTTTGGTGTTTAGGGAGTTGAGCTTATTGAACCCTTATTAGTAGACATCTTTTGTGTTTAGGGAGATGAGCTTATTGAACCCTTATTAATAGACATCTTTTGGTGTTTAGGGAGTTGGGCTAATTGGATCCTTATTAGTAGACATCTTTTGGTGTTTAGGGAGTTGGTCTTATTGGACCCTTATTTGTAAACATCTTTTGGTGTTTAGGGAGTTGGGCTAATTGGACCCTTATTAGTAGACATCTTTTGGTGTTTAGGGAGTTGTGCTAATTGGACCCTTATTAGTAAACATCTTTTGGTGTTTAGGGAGTTGGGCTTATTGAACCCTTATTTGTAAGCATCTTTTGGTTTTTAGGGAGTTGTGCTTATTGGACCCTTATTTGTAAGCATCTTTTGGGTTTTAGGGAGCTGGGCTAATGAAAATTTTATAAACTATTGCTACTTGTTGGTTTGCATATTATTTCGGCAGCAGATCGATTCTAGAGGAGTAGTGGAGGCTGAAGATACCCAGAACTGAGAATGACCCCAACTGATGTTGCGGGGCTGATTCTCCGAAAGGACCCGTGTGACTTCTGACCCGGCTCTTGGCGCTCTGTTTACAAATGCAATAATAGGCATCTAATACTCTTCTTCTGTGTACACGGATGATAAGTAATTGTACCCGCCACTTAGAATTGATTCCGCCCACCGCCGACCAAACGAATGAACAAATAAAACACTATAATCATTTTTCAGTGAATGAATGCGAATTTGAGCTGGATAAATGGATGGATGGATGTTTGCGGCCAATCAGCCTTTGTAGGCTATGTAAGGTTATTAAACACGAACATCACTAGAATAGTTTACAGTTAGCGCAACCCCGATATGATTTCCTTAATTATTCACCTCTTACGAAACGCGTGGGGTGACGTGGCGGGTCAATTCTTAGCCAGCAACCCACAGGGGCAGTGAAATTGAGACTTGCATCGTGTCAAAAAAAAATCTGGTATCTATCGCGTAGGCCCTGTAAGGCAGCCGTCATTACTAAGTGGGCACTCCCTGGTTGTGCTCCGCACTGTCTGGGGTCGCCCGTGGTGGAGCTACTGGAGCAGGCCCCTGACTGAGCTACTGGAGCAGGCCCCGTGGTGGAGCTACTGGAGCAAGCCCCGTGGTGGAGCTACTGGAACAGGCCCCGTGATGGAGCTACTGGAGCAGGCCCCGTGGTGGAGCTACTGGAGGAGGCCACGTGGTGGAGCTACTGGAGCAGGCCACGTGGTGGAGCTACTGGAGCAGGCCCCGTGGTGGAGCTACTGGAGTAAGGCCCCGTGGTGGAGCTACTGGAGTAAGACCCCGTGGTGGAGCTACTGGAGTAAGGCCACGTGGTGGAGCTACTGGAGCAGGCCACGTGGTGGAGCTACTGGAGCAGGCCCCGTGGTGGAGCTACTGGAGTAAGGCCCCGTGGTGGAGCTACTGGGGCCGCCCGTGGTGGAGCTACTGGAGCAGGCCCCGTGGTGGAGCTACTGGAGCAGGCCCCGTGGTGGAGCTACTGGAGCAGGCCCCGTGGTGGAGCTACTGGAGCAGGCCCCGTGGTGGAGCTACTGGGGCCGCCCGTGGTGGAGCTACTGGAGCAGGCCCCGTGGTGGAGCTACTGGAGTAAGGCCCCGTGGTGGAGCTACTGGAGCAGGCCCCGTGGTGGAGCTACTGGAGCAGGCCCCGTGGTGGAGCTACTGGAGCAGGCCCCGAAAGCTCCATGACCACGAGTTCCAGCTGATGAGGAGGGTGTCCAGCGAGTGACAGCAGCCGTATGTAGTACTCATACACCAATGCATTTAACTGTTTTCAGTATAACTTTTTAAAATCTAGTGCCCCCCCAAAAAGAAGTACACAGAGTCTATGGAGACCAAAACAGAGATGTCTTTAGGTGGAGATCCCTTGCAACATGGTGGCGGTGATCTGGGAGATCAAAAACAGCGCGACTGTAACGCATGGACGTGTCAGCTGTCACCCGTCTGTAGTCGTGTCTGTCGATTTCCATCCAACATACCTACACGTATGTCGCAGGGCGACGCAATTTCACGTCAAATATCTCCGTGTCGATTCCAGTCAACATTGAATCACACCACACGTATCTATGTCGCATCGTGACGCAATTTGACTTCAAGGATCTCCGTGTCGAATCCACAGTCAACATGAAATCACATCCTGGTTTCAGACCGAGCAACCAAACCCCACTTCAGTTCCAAATCCTTGTTTTAGCTTGTTGGCCCCGCCCATTTCCCCCTTCCCCCCCCCCCCCCTCCTCTTATCCTCTCTTTTTTTCAATCGTCCCTCCCCCCCCTGTCGCAAAAGTTCATTACTTCAATTAGTCATGCAGCGTATATCCATGTGTGCAGCCCGCTGGAGAGGAAGTGAACCCAGTTAGCCTCCACATCAGTCAGAGCGCAATAATATAAATGAGAGTTTGCTATAGGATGGTCATTAACGAAGATGACGTTGTCTTTGCTTCAAATAGATGAAGACACTGTTGTAATCATGAAGTAAAGTAACGACAAAATGTAATGATGAAATATGCGACAGAAACAATCGAGTAACAACGATGGAAAGTACAACAAGCATGTTCTCTGAGAGACGCTACTTTTCGTGATTGCCGTTGATGATTTTCTGTAAAACTATGCAGGACAGATGTTTCCGCGTTTATGATGCCTCTGTTCCAACAATTTCTCTTGTAAACTTTTCATAGAGAACGAAAATCGGTGATAAATTGCTCCGAAGCCACAGCGCGTATTAAGTGCACTTCTCGAACTCCCAACGATAAGTAGGCTTGTCCATCACGTGACCACTCCACACAAGTTGATCGAGCCGTTTCGCACCATAACTCCAGATCACAGGCGGGTTTATGGTAGCCTAGAGCCATAAAGCAGACCAGGAGGTCACTTCTATCGATAGGGGAGCAGTGCACATGCTGCTGACATATCGCGCCGTTGCTGATGCCGCGTTGCTGGAGCGCTTGTGTGTGTGCTGCAGTTCTGAAATCAATATGTTCTCGTCACGGGAGAGCTCCCACGGAGACATCGGAGACACTGAGCCAGTGGATCACGAGGTCAAGATGAGTTTGCCAATGAGGTCAAGTAGACCGTAGTGTTCTCGGAAGCCCCTTTATCTGTGTACTGGTTCGATGAAGGAAAATACCACGCCATTGCCAGGGCGTGCTCAACAGTCCATGACGTGTTTTCCGTGATGACGACTTGTTTGGAGGGTGTGCTGGGCCTAGGTGCGGACCTGATTGGTCACGTGTCGTCATCGACGTCTGCAATGTTATCTGCTCGTAAGCCCCCTTACCCCCACCCCTCAACCCCCCAAAAAGGGAAAATATCTTAACAGTTCACTCGTCGGAAAAGGCTTCCATTAACGGGCCACACTAGTGGACTCATCCGATGAAAGGGGTGTGAAAAGACGGTCAAGCTGGCGGGCCATACAAGCTGGCAAGCAACAGCGTCTGACCGGCAGGCGATCTTGGTCGGTTAATTCTCAGTGAATCTGCAGTAATTCCTACAATGAATGACAAAATAATCTGACGAGTAAAAAAACAAACAACGTAAACACGCAGTCAATCAGATGTGTCCCGTAAGTTTGTGTTTCCCGCCAGCGTGGTTGTCTTTCTCACACCCCTCTCCTCGGACGAGTCCACTAGTGTGGCCCGTTCATGGAAGCCTTTCCCACTCGTCTTCAGAGCGACACACCCTCTCTAGGCATGGGCGGTGCCTAGTGTTCTTCCTAGTTCTCAGTCAAGGTCATATTGGAGTCAGTGCATCCACTCACACACCTGCACTGTTCACTGCAGCACTGGAGGGCTTCAGCACAGCCGCGTGACCTCCAGGTCTGTGGGAAGGGACACCGCGAGACGCGGATTCCCCACTCCAGACAGCTCCTTGACTTAGGCCTTGAAAAAAGGTGGGTTGTTTCTGGTCATCCGAGCGAACATTAATTTTTCCGCCGACTCTACACCTCCTTTTTTGCTGTTGATGGTAGACACAGACGTTTGAGTGACAGAAGGTGAATTTGATGACTAGGTTGTGTCAATAAAATAAACACACACACACACACACACACACACACACACACACACACACACACACACACACACACACACACACACACACACTGCACAAAGCTAGCAAACCTAAAATGAGTAAATCCTTCACTAAAATTGATAACAACCTCGAATATTTTTTTACGTGTACGAAACATTGTTTTATTGTTTACGAAACCTCATTTTGTTGTATACGAAACAATAATCATACATGTCAATGAAACGGCGACCTTTCTGTGAACTAAAAACAAAAACAAATCTAAACAAACAAAAAACAAAACTAAGTTCTTACGTACCTACCCTATTTTTTTGCCGTGTTACCTGAAACAAACGTTAAATTTTTTTGCCTTAACTCGTCACAAGAGTGAGCCATTGCTTTCTGAATCCCTTTGAAAGCAGATATGCCATATGCAGAGCTGTCTGTTCCTCATTAACACAACAACACGCTACCGATACAAAGACGAGTTTGTAATGCTTGTGGCTGAAGGTTTAATGTTTCTTTTCGGATCTCCCCCGATGTGTTACTTCTAGCGCTTTTTCCATGAACATTTCCTTCACTGACTGACACTTATTGTCTCGCCTGCGGCTTTCTGCCGCCGTGTTTAAACAGGGAGTTGAGCCTGTCAGTCTAATGTCTTTTCCCCCCTTTACCTACCCCCTTTTCTCCCCTTCTTTCCACACCAACACCAGCCCCCTCTATATCACCTCCACTTCCCAGTAAGTACATGTCACCTATTCAAATATATTCCCACCCACGTCTGGTAACTCCACAAGCTTTTCAGCCTCTACGCATATGAAAAGAAACTCATTCATGCGTAGCGTTTCAGTACGAGACGTGCACCTGTTGCAACAAGATCCGTCTGTTCACCTGAACACGTGAACAAAGCAATAGATGGACAACGTGCAGAAACTCACATCTATCGACAGATGTTATTGCGTTTGAACCTCAGTTGAGTGCGCTTATTTTCCTTCCTGCTCTATATTTCCCTTCACACCTCGTCAAGGACCTACACACAACCCCAAAACACAGTAGCGAGACATCGGGCACTGCCTCTTTTCAGTGCTGCAAGAAAATGGCTGCGATGTTTGGTGCTGTCGGCAGAGCAGTCTTGCATGAGGTACACCGTCTGAATGAGTGAGCGAGTTTGGCCTTAAGGCAGCACCGAGCACGTCCATACATACTCGACATTTCTCCTTCAACTTTAATGGGAATTAACCCCTCGCAGCCCCGCCCACCGTGTGCACCGCCAGCCAATCGCCGTGCGTGTACTTGTCACGCAGTTCATCGCCAGCCAATCGCCGTGCGTGTACTTGTCATGCAGCTCCCACGTGGCATTCATGCGACAAGCCGACTCCTGTTGGTAAATAAACAGTGCCTACGCTCTATGGAGAAAAAAAAATCCGCTATGCTCAAACGTGTGCTTGGGTTGTGTGTACGTCGGACAACGGATATCTCGAGCGTTCATCGTAGGAAACAGTTCTTGATTGTAGTTTTCAACAGTTTTCAATACCTTAGTAGACTACCGTTTGTCCTAAATTCGGCTGCGGACGGAATGATGCGAAGGGTTAATTTTTCAGGCGCACAGATAAACACACAAGCTGTCACTCGGTTCACTGACTGCATTTGTACTACACATGCACACATGAAAACAACCCCAGCCCATTATTAATGAAGAACACAACTGACACAGTTCGCGTTTACACATACATACAAACATTTGCATGTACAGGAAGGAGTAGAACACAATATTTCCATTCAACGTTACACACTTTACGTATTATTTTGATGTCTCCAGTTCAACCGCATCAATAATGGTAATGGTACGAAATAACTTCCTTCTCCCTTCCATGCATGACGAAGCAGCCACGCACACTGCAAAATATGCAGGCAAAAGGCATTCAGGCGACAGGTGGGAGGACTTTTTGTCTGTGCGAATCGACTTTCTGCCAGTGGTAGCAATAGCACAGCACAGCACAACACTGCGTCGCTTGCACTGCTCACACCGTCACCTTCCCGTCAGAGTTGTCATGGCTACAGACGCATGGTCAACCAGGCAAAAGAATGTCAGCGTATTGCTTCCCCTCTACCAGTGGGGTCATTCCTGAGCAATTTCCTCAGCACGGCGCCGATGCGATTTGCTGGAAAGTTTGAATGAATGAACGCATGAGTGAATGAACGAATGAATAAATGAATGAATGAAAGAATGAATGCATGAATGAATGAAAGGAGTTTTACGACCTATCCGCCTGTGTAGGCTTTGCTACAGTTTGTAAGACCATTAATTACGAAATCAATGGAAATTACAGTAAGCGCAAGTCAAGTCATTGCTTCCCTAGTCACTCGCTCTTGACGAGCCGCGTGGGGAGACACGGGGGGTCCATTCTCACCCCCAGCCCACACGGTGGGTCCATTCTAACCCTCAGCCCACGCGGTGGTCCGTTCTCACCCCCAGCCCACAGTGGGTCCATTCTCACCCCCAGCCCACAGTGGGTCCATTCTCACCCCCAGCCCACAGTGGGTCCATTCTTACCCCCAGCCCACAGTGGGTCCATTCTTACCCCCAGCCCACAGTGGGTCCATTCTTACCCCCAGCCCACAGTGGGTCCATTCTTACCCCCAGCCCACAGTGGGTCCATTCTCACCCCCGGCCCACAGTGGGTCCATTCTCACCCCCAGCCCACAGTGGGTCCATTCTCACCCCCAGCCCTCAGTGGGTCCATTCTCACCCCCAGCCCACAGTGGGTCCATTCTCACCCCCAGCCCACAGTGGGTCCATTCTCACCCCCAGCCCACAGTGGGCTGCTGGAAGGGTCGTGTCACCTGAGAAGACAGTGGTGCGGCAGAGCTTCAAGCCTGGGTGTTGGCTCACAGTGAGGGCACTGACACACTTGGAGGCTCCGTACACAGGGTGGTGTGGAATATTCTAGCCCGTCGTTTGGGTGGAACAGAACAGAAAGATGTGTTTGATACAGGCATGAAGCCTCCTAGGTATGGGGAGTTCGAGGACAGGCGGTTGATAAATACGTGGAATAAATCACGAATACTGTGAATATTTCCTTGGCGCACAAGCATGATTTCTTTCGTCTTCCTACGTGTGAGCTAATGAGTGTGCGTGTGTGAGTGTATGTGTGTGTGCGTGAGTGCGTGCATGTGTGTGTGATTGTGTGTGCGTGCATGCGTGTGCGTGTGTGTGATTGTGTGCGTGTGTGTGTGTGTATGTGTGTGCGTGCGTGCGTGTGCGTGTGTGTGATTGTGTGCATGCGTGCGTGTGCGTGTGTGAGTGTGTGTGTGTGTGCGTGCGTGAGTGCGTGCATGTGTGTGTGATTGTGTGTGTGTGTGTGTGTGTGTGTGTGTGTGTGTGTGTGTGTGTGTGAGATATATTGATTGATTCATTTATTTCGGCCAACTACCCATCAAGTCGATAAAACTTCATGTATATACATATGTAAAACTGGAACAATGTAAATCGGTATAGTCGGTAACAACCTTAAGCTTCATGCAGCTAAGAGAGTTGCACCCTTGTATATACATCATAATCATAAATGGCTGGTTGTGAACATTATCCATCATTATGTAGTTGATTGGCTGACTAAACGGTTAATACACTTACGTTTCATTACAAGTGTAAAACTAAAAAAGTTTATATACAAGTGTAAAATTTGTATTGTCTGTAGAAGTGTGTATGTGTGTGTGTGTGTGTGTGTGTGTGAGAGAGAGAGAGAGAGAGAGAGAGAGAGAGAGGGGAGGTGTGAGAGAAAAGAGGTGAGAGAGAAAAGAGGTGAGAGAAAGAAAAGAGGTGAGAGAGAGAAAAGAGAGGTGAGAGAGAGACAGACAGAGAGAGAGAGATAGAGAGAGCGAGAGAGAGAAAGAGAGAGAGAGAAAGAAAGAGCAAGAGAGAAACAGAAAGACAGAAAGAGAAAGAGACAGACAGAGCGAGAAAGAGAGAAAGAGAAAAAGAAAGAGCGAGAGAGAAACAGACAGACAGAGAATGAGAGAGAAAGAGAGAGAGAGAGAAAGAGAGAGAGAGAGGAGAGAGCAAGAGAGACAGAAACAGAAGAGAGAGAAGAGAGAGAGAGAGCAAGAGAGACAGAAACAGAAAAGAGAGAGAGACAGAGAGAGAGAGAGAGAGAGAGAGAGAGAAGAGAGAGAGAGAGAAAAGAGAGAGACAGAGAGAGAGAGAAGAGAGAGAGACAGAGAGAGAGAAGAGAGAGAGAAGAGAGAGAGACAGAGAAAGAGAAAAGAGAGAGAGAGACAGAGAGAGAGAGAGAAAAGAGAGAGAGAGAAAAAAAGAAGATGAGAGAGAGAGAAAAAAGAGAGAAAGAGAGAGAGAGACACAGAAACAGACAGAGAAAGAGAGAGAGAGAGAGAGAAAGAGAGAGAGAGACAGAAACAGACAGAGAAAGAGAGAGAGAGAGAGAGACAGAGAGAGAGAGAGAGAGAGAGAGAGAAACAGACAGAGAAAGAGAGAGAGAGAGACAGAAACAGACAGAGAAAGAGAGAGAGAGAGAGAGAGAGAGGGAGAGGGAGAGAGAGAGAGAGAGAGAGAGAGAGAGAGAGAGAGAGAGAGAGAGAGAGAGAGATTGCTTTTTGCGACACACCAAGTAAACGAGCAACATGCCCATTTAACGTTGTACAGATCCCGACTGCACATTTGGAAACCAGGCTGTGCAGTCCAGTCCTACCTACAGGTCCCAGGATGTGCATTCATACCTACAGGTGTGCATTCATACCTACAGGTCCCAGGATGTGCATTCATACCTACAGGTGTGCATTCATACCTACAGGTCCCAGGATGTGCATTCATACCTACAGGTGTGCATTCATACCTACAGGTGTGCATTCATACCTACAGGTCCCAGGCTGTGCAGTCCTACCTACAGGCCCCAGGCTGTGCAGTCCTACCTACAGGCCCTACCCAGGCTGTGCAGTCCTACCTACAGGTCCCAGGCTGTGCAGTCCTACCTACAGGTCCCAGGCTGTGCAGTCCTACCTACAGGTCCCAGGCTGTGCAGTCCTACCTACAGGCCCCAGACTGTGCAGTCCTACCTACAGGCCCCAGACTGTGCAGTCCTACCTACAGGTCCCAGGCTGTGCAGTCCTACCTGCAGGCCCAAGGCTGTGCAGTCCTACCTACAGGTCCCAGGATGTGCAGTCCTACCTACAGGTCCCAGACTGTGCAGTCCTACCTACAGGTCCCAGGCTGTGCAGTCCTACCTACAGGCCCCAGACTGTGCAGTCCTACCTACAGGTCCCAGGCTGTGCAGTCCTACCTACAGGCCCCAGACTGTGCAGTCCTACCTACAGGTCCCAGGATGTGCAGTCCTACCTAAAGGTCCCAGGCTGTGCAG
>JAWQFJ010024527.1:0-5000 GCA_034096865.1 Theodoxus fluviatilis | reverse complement strand
GAAAACCAGGAGCATCAGTAGGAGTAGCACGAGGAATTGAAAGGGCATGGGAGGTATCAGAAGCGACAGAGGTGAGAGGACGTTGATGACGATGACACGAAAGGCGGAGAAATGGGCAAGTGACTGAACAGATCAACGTTTTAAAAAAACTGCGAGAAAAATATTTTCGTCTAGACAAACATATATGTATATTTATTTATGTATATATTTATATATACAAGATGGATACTCTTCCATCAAAATCACCCCCTCCTCTCTCTCTCTTTCTCTCTCTCTCTCTCTCTCTCTCTCTCTCTCTCTCTCTCTCTCTCTCTCTCTCTTTCTCTCTCTCTCTCTCTTTCTCTCTCTCTCTCTCTCACCCCACCCCCACCCCCCACCCCCAAGGCATTCTATGCTAGAAGAGAATAACTTCTCCCCTCAGAAACTGACATTAATTCTCATGTGATAGGAAAGTAGACTCGTGACTCCTTCGGCAATAAACTTCGCAAATATCCTGGGCGAGAATAGTGACAGGCAGCCAACTACATGTCTTGTAAGGCAGCAAGCGTTATGAGGGAGAGAGAGAGAGAGAGAGAGAGAGAGAGAGAGAGAGAGAGAGAGAGAGAGAGAGAGAGAGAGAGAGAGAGAGAGAGAGAGAGAGACCTTTGCCCCTGTAGACGTTCGGTCTGGCCGTGTTTAAGAGTCTTAAGGCGCCTACACACGTACCGGTTTTCAAGCCGGTTTTGCTGCTGATCCGGTCTGACCGTGCGGGTAAAAATCGGGTTGACATACACACGCAACGATTACACCGAGGCCGCGAACTCAGGCGATTTTCATTTACGCGAAGCGAGGTCAGAATTTAGAGTTACGGCTCTTTGCCTAGCTATGGTAACGACGCTTCCACGTGTAGTCTATGCGTGAGACCTGCCTGTCGGATTTTAAAATATAGAAGCTTTCCCGACCTACTGATGCATTCAACACACAGCTTTGATAGAATTATTATTGCTGTTCATGGCTTACTTTTACTTTGAATGGGGTTTCTAGTATCCCGAAATACAGCGTTTTCTGTGCGAACACGCAACGAAGCGGTGGAGCAGATTCTTCGCCGCCTAGATCTGCGTTGACCTGCATTCGATTTGTAAAAAGTTGAAGCTTTCCCGACCTACTGATGCATTCAACATACAGCTTTGATAAATTAATGCTGTTCATGGCTTACATTTTCTTTGGATTGGTTTTTAGTACCCGCAAATACAGCTTTTTCTGTGCGAAGAGTAGACAATGTCAGCCATTAAAATTTGCGACTAGTCGCCAGAACGCGAGATCTCGCAACGCCGGGCATATGAATCGGTCAGGACCGGGTTGAAAAATAGAGCCAGCCCTAGTCACAAGAACCGGGCCAGATTGTATGCAAATGAGTCAACCGGGACCGGATCGGCAGCAAAACCGGGGGACAACCGGTACGTGTGTAGGCGCCTTTATGGAGTCGGGACGAATGATTTCCGAAACCTCTCCGTTCGGGTTCTTGCAGTCCGGAATCTCTTCCCTGATGGCAGGATCTCGTAGCAGTGATTCAGAGGGTAGTTTACATCTTTCCGGATGTCTTCGGCTTTCTTTATCGCTCTTTCTGCGTACATATTTTCCAGTGGTGGCACAAATGTCTTCATAACTTTCTCAGCCGTTCTCTGAATTCTTTTGAGTTTCTTCTTGTCATCAGCTTGAGCACTACTTAGCCACGCGAGAAATCCAAAAGTCAAAACACTCTGGATGGTGGCGATATACAAAGGTTTTCAAAATGTTTTCGTCGATATCGAACTGACGCAGCTGCCGAAGAAGGTGAAGACGCTGACTGCATTTTTTCCACACAACTTGTGGTGTGGGATCTCCAGTTGAGGTCAGCAGATATCGTGATTCCAAGATATTTGAGGTCTTTCACTTTTTCTATTTCTGCATCTCCTATCAGAACTGGTCTGAGACTTTGGTCATCGGCCTGAAAGTTTATGACCATTTCTTTGGTTTTCTTTGTGTTTAGAATAGGTTTTTTTCGTCACACCAGCTGATGACACTTTCCACTTCTTCTCATTAGGCCGTTTCATCAGAACCTTTCACACGTCCGATAATGGCTGTGTCATCGGCAAATTTCAGGATTAGATTGTCATTTGATTTGGCAATGCAGTCGCTCGTATAGATGCTGTAGAGGGAAGGGGAGAGGACGCATCCTTGGGGCGCACCCGTACTGACGGTGAGGGTGGGGGATCTAAAGTTCCCCGCTGTGACGTATTGAGGCCGATCTATAAAAAAATCAAGAATCCATTGGCGACTGAAAGAGTTGACTGGCAGGCTGCTCATCTTCCTGTGGAGGATCGATGGACTGATTGTGTTGAACGCTGAGCTGAAGTCAATAAACAAGATTCGGACATAGGTCTTGGGTTTTTCCAGGTGTTCTTTGATGTTGTGTTGCATTACGATTATGGCATCCTCCACGCTTCTGTTGTTTTTGTATGCAAATTGCATGGGGTCAAGATGCTGCTCAACTTCTTTTATCAGGTGTCTTTTGATTATTTTCTCGAGTATCTTCATTGCAACTGGTGTGAGTGCAACCGGCCTGAAATCATTAAGTTCTGTAGCATTCGACTTCTTTGGCACGGGAATGATGTTTGAGGTCTTCCATAGCCTTGGGACGCAGCATTGGCTGAGAGACTGGTTGTAGAGGTGGCAGAACACCCCCGCAAGTTCTTCAGAGCACAACTTCAGGACTTTGTTGGATATACCGTCTGGGCCCGACGCTTTTCTTTCTGACACGTGTTTTAACTTCTGCTTGACTTCGATCTCTGACACTATAATGGGCCTGTCTTCTGTTAGTCGCGGCAGTCCTTGTCTTCCATGCAAGAGAGGATCTTCCTTATCAAACCGGCAGTAGAATTCGTTGAGCTTGGTAGCAAACTCTAGACTCGTCTCTGGCAGTTGGTCTCGCTTTCCGCGATCTGTCATTGAGTTGAGACACTGCCATGTGGCTCGCACATCTCCTTGCTCTACGAACTTTAAAAGTTTCTGTTTATACATTGTCTTTCCTTCCCTGATCTTCTCCTCTGTCTCCTTTTGGATTTTCTTCATAGCTTGTTTTTTACCACTCTTTCTTGCTCTGTGTTTCTGCTTGAGTTTATCTTTGACCTCTTTTGTTCTCCACGGTTTTGAGTTTGGATAAAGTTTGATTGTTTTCTTTTCAGAACACAAATCTGTGCAGAATGTGATATAGCTGGACACAGTGTCTGCTGCCTCGTGCAAGTCAGAACTTGCCTCTAGTAAAATGTTCCAGTCAGTGCATGCCAAACATCCGCGCAACTGTTCAATGCATTCTTCAGTCAGGCGAGTAATGAGTTTTTCTGTGGGCTTCGAGGCTTTCACTTTCTGCCGGTACTTGGGGATTGCGTGCAGCACGATGTGATCAGACCTCCCCAACTGCGGGAGCGCGCGAACAGTGTATGCTTGTTGCACATTGCAGTACACCAAGTCCAAAGTGTTGAAATCGCGAGTCGCGCAGTTCACATATTGGTGGAAAGTGGGAAGCACGTCATGTAGTGTTATTATTTATTATTATTATTATTATTATTATTATTATTATTACTTATACTTATAAAGCGCCTTTCCCGAGGTTCTAAACGCGTAACATATATACATACATATATACAAAAATAAACATACAACACAGTCTATACATTTAGTCATCCAGTCATAGTCAAACACATGCATTCAGATGTACACAGTCAGACTGACAATATACTATACAAATATTTACACAGATGTCAAGATGTACGTGGGGTAGAGGAGGGGGGGGGGGGGGTGTGCGGCAGGATTCTAACAAATTCACAAGTAATATTGCTGAAAAAGGTAGGTTTTGAGGTTGGATTTGAAGGAAGAGATGGAGGTAGAGTGTCGGATATTGTGAGGGAGAGAATTCCACAGTTGAGGGCCATAGTATGAGAAAGAGCGAAAGCCATGAGTTCTGCGCTTGAAGCGACCTTGGCGGAGGAGTCGAGTGTCAGCAGAAGAGCGGAGTGAGCGAGAAGGGGTGTACAGAGAGACCAGATCAGAGAGATAGGCAGGTGCAGATTCAGAGATGTTGTTAAAGTCACCCATAATAATGATGGGCGCATCAGGTTTTGAATTTGCAGCTTCATTTGCCATATCACTAACAGTTTCGACTGCCTTTCTGTTGTCAGCAGTGGGTGGCACATACACAATCACGAATACAACACAGCAGAATTCTCTTGGTAAATAAAAGGGCCTGCATTGAACACATAAAACTTCCACGTCTGAGGTGCACACACGGTTCTTTACTATGGCATTTGTGCACCAATTTGTGTTGACATGTAGGGCGACACCACCACCACGACATCTTTCCGACTGACAATTTCTGTCTCCCCTGAAAAGTGCACAAAAATCCAGTTTTACGCATGCATCCACATCCACAAGAGAGAATGAGAGAGAGTGAGAGAGAGTGAGAGAGAGAGTGAGAGAGAGAGAGAGAGAGAGAGAGAGAGAGAGAGAGAGAGAGAGAGAGAGAGAGAGAGAGAGAGGCAGACGGGTTGGTAGGCAGAGACATACAGACGGACGGACGGACAAACTAGTGGGCTGGCAGGCAGACCGACGCAGACGCAGACGCGCACGCTTGCACACACACAAATATGCTCACTCACACAGACAGAGAGAGAGAGAGAGAGAGAGAGAGAGAGAGAGAGAGAGAAGAGAGAGAGAAAGAGAGAGAGAGAGAGAAAGAGAGAGAGAGAGAGAGAGAGAGAGAGAGAGAGAGAGAGAGAGAGAGAGAGAGAGAGATCCACACAACAAACAGATGCTCAGGATGCAGTGAGGCTGCACGAGGTCCGACCCACTATTAAGGTCAGTCGAGGGCAGTGTGTGCTGAAACCCGACTGAGGACTCAACATCCGTTTCAGCACCCATCCCCCAGACACCCAGGGTCAACTTGATGTCACTGACTCACATGTACCATGGCAACAGCGCTGTCA
>JAWQFJ010024525.1:12500-19218 GCA_034096865.1 Theodoxus fluviatilis | reverse complement strand
ATGGTGACATCTCCACTGGCACGGGAACTTTTTCAAAGCAAAGAAAGCAACCCGGGTTCAATTGTAGATAGCTTTGACGAACATGTTGTGCCTCTATACACAGTTACCAATTCAAGGGACACAATTCTGAGAGTGGACATGCACGGTGCTTCATGTATCGAACCAATATTAACCAAATTTTTTTAAGTGTTTATACAGAAATAATCTATATACATATTTCTCAAACTATACAAATGAACACTCAAACAGCAACTACTTTTATGTGTGTACACGTTTTCATTCTCGGGCAGTGAGAAGCTATTTACAGGCACTGCTGTCTATGAACAGCAACCCAATTGCGTACGGTCCCCGCCATTTTGGGTCATCCGGGCTTTCGCGGCTAGACGAGGCAAACCTCCTTGTGAGCGAGTGCCTCCTTATGTGATAGACGAGGTGAGAAACGCCCTCGAATCGCGTTTTCTGCTATGTCCTTGCAGGATCCTAGCGTAAGCAACGCGTCCATGGTTTGCATCGATCACGTCTCCAAGTGGTGAAGGGAACACTCCCTGTTCTGTGGTGGTAGATGTTGCTGACAACGGCTTAGCAGAGAAAATACAGAGTTCGAAGTAGTAGTGTGTCAATTGAAAACTAATACATCACCGCTTCAGCCTTGCATCTGTTCCTTGCGTTACAGATACAGATACAGATACAGATACTTTATTCGCCTTTTTAGGAATTTGTCTCGTCCAGTACATACATGTATAAGACACAAGGGATACGACAAAAATATGTACATACATAAAGTTGTTAAAAATATTAAGACTTTTTTAAGAAATGGAAACAGTGAAAAATAGTGTGATTATGTACAAACATAAAGAAAACAATCTTCATGGCTCATTTCTTAGTCTGTTTTTTTTCTCCACTGCTCAATCCCCTACCTTTTCCGACATCACCTTACCCCATCCCCACCCCATTCTTCCTCCCTCCTCTGCACTGGTTGCTGTTCACTGATATTATAAGGAATGAACTTTGCCCCTTTAGACGTACGGTCTGGCCGTGTTTAAGAGTCTTATGGAGTCGGGGACGAATGATTTCCGAAACCTCTCCGTTCGGGTTCTTGCAGTCCGGAATCTCTTCCCTGATGGCAGGATCTCATAGCAGTGATTCAGAGGGTGGTTTACATCTTTCCGGATGTCTTCGGCTTTCTTCATCGCTCTTTCTGCGTATAGATCTTCCAGTGGTGGCACAGAAGTCTTCATAACTTTCTCAGATGTTCTCTGAATTCTTTTGAGTTTCTTCTTATCATCAGCTTGAGCACTACTTAGCCACGCGAGAAATCCAAAAGTCAAAATACTCTGGATGGTGGCGATATAAAAGGTTTTCAATATGTTTTCGTCGATATCGAACTGACGCAGCTGCCGAAGAAGGTGAAGACGCTGACTGCATTTTTTCACACAACTTGTGGTGTGGGTTCTCCAGTTAAGGTCAGCAGATGTCGTGATTCCAAGATATTTCAGGTCTTTCAATTTTTCTATTTCTGCATCTCCTATCAGAACTGGTCTGAGACTTTGGTCATCGGCCTGAAAGTTTATGACCATTTCTTGGGTTTTCTTTGTGTTTAGAATGAGTTTGTTTTCGTCACACCAGCTGATGACACTTTCCACTTCTTTTCTATAGGCCGTTTCATCATAACCTTTCACACGTCCGATAATGGCTGTGTCATCGGCAAATTTCAGGATTAGATTGTCATTTGATTTGTCTATGCAGTCGCTTGTATATATGCTGTAGAGGGAAGGGGAGAGGACGCATCAATGGGGCGCACCCGTACTTACGGTGAGGGTGGGGGATCTAAAGTTCCCCGCTGTGACGTATTGAGGCCGATCTAGAAAAAAATCAAGAATCCATTGGCGACTGAAAGAGTTGACTGGCAGACTGCTCATCTTCCTGTGGAGGATCGATGGACTGATTGTGTTGAACGCTGAGCTGAAGTCAATAAACAAGATTCGGACATAGGTCTTGGGTTTTTCCAGGTGTTCTTTGATGTTGTGTTGCATTACGATTATGGCATCCTCCACGCTTATGTTGTTTTTGTATGCAAATTGCATGGGATCAAGATGCTGCTCAACTTCTTTTATCAGGTGTCTTTTAATTATTTTCTCGAGCATCTTCATTGCAACTGGTGTGAGTGCAACCGGCCTGAAATCATAAAGTTCTGTAGCATTCGACTCCTTTGGCACGGGAATGATGTTTGAGGACTTTCATAGCCTTGGGACGCAGCATTGGCTGAGAGACTGGTTGTAGAGGTGGCAGAACACCCCCGCAAGTTCTTCAGAGCACAACTTCAGGACTTTGTTGGATATACCGTCTGGGCCCGACGCTTTTCTTTCTGACACGTGTTTTAACTTCTGCTTGACTTCGATCTCTGACACTATAATGGGCCTGTCTTGTCGCGGCAGTCCTTGTCTTCCATGCAAGAGAGGATCTTCCTTATCAAACCGGCAGTAGAATTCGTTGAGCTTGGTAGAAAACTCTAGACTCGTCTCTGGCAGTTGGTCTCGCTTTTCGCGATCTGTCATTGAGTTGAGACACTGCCATGTGGCTCGCACATCTCCTTGCTCTACGAACTGTAAAAGTTTCTGTTTATACATTGTCTTTCCTTCCCTGATCTTCTCCTCTGTCTCCTTTTGGATTTTCTTCATAGCTTGTTTGTCACCACTCTTTCTTGCTCAGTGTTTCTGCTTGAGTTTATCTTTGACCTCTTTTGTTATCCACGGTTTTGAGTTTGGATAAAGTTTGATTGTTTTCTTTTTAGAACATAAATCTGTGCAGAATGTTATATAGCTGGACACAGAGTCTGTTGCCTCGTGCAAGTCAGAACTTGCCTCTAGTAAAATGTTCCAGTCAGTGCATGCCAAACATCCGCGCAACTGTTCAATACATTCTTCAGTCAGGCGAGTTATGAGTTTTTCTGTGGGCTTCGAGGTTTTCACTTTCTGCCGGTACTTGGGGATTGCGTGCAGCACGATGTGATCAGACCTCCCCAACTGCGGAAGCGCGCGAACAGTGTATGCTTGTTGCACATTGCAGTATACCAAGTCCAAAGTGTTGAAATCGCGAGTCGCGCAGTTCACATATTGGTGGAAAGTGGGAATCACGTCATGTAGTGTACACTTGTTAAAGTCACCCATAATAATGATGGGCGCATCAGGTTTTGAATTTGCTGCTTCATTTGCAATATCACCAACAGTTTCGGCTGCCTTTCTGTTGTCAGCGGTGGGTGGCACATACACAATCACAAATACAACACAGCAGAATTCTCTTGGTGAATAAAAGGGCCTGCATTGAACACATAAAACTTCCACGTCTGAGGTGCACACACGGTTCTTTACTATGGCATTTGAGCACCATTTTGTGTTGACATATAGGGCGACACCACCACCACGACATTTTCCGGCTGACAATTTCTGTCTCCCCTGAAAAGTGTAAAGTTATCCAGTTTTACGCATTCATCCACAATGTGTTCCGTAAGCCAAGTTTCCGTCAACGCAATTGCACAACTGTTCCTGTAATCACAGTGATTCAAAGTAAGGTATCGAAGTTCGTCGATTTTGTTGGTGACTGAGCGAACATTGGATAGGATGATGGAGAGAAGAGGTGGATTGAACTTACGTCGATTTATCCGACGTCTGATTCCGCAGCGTTTTCCTCTCTTTCGTCTGAAGCAGAATCTTTCCCGTCCGCATTTGATTCTTAGCTCGAGGGTATAGTCATGAGGACACATCAGCTGCTTTTGTGGTTGCTGCAAGCTTGTAGTTCCAGCAGCTCGCTTCGACTGTAGTGAATGGTGTTCCTCATTGTGGGTGAAAGTATTTCAAACAAGATAAATAGCCAAATCAACAAGCGTAGTTTCAAGATAAACGAAAGATCGAAAGCGATCGGTTGCTCCAGGTGCGACATTTCATCCACCAACAAGTACATTCATCAAAAACATCAAAAACATCAAAAACATCAAAAACATTACCAAAACGGACGAGAGCACTGGACACGTCGCCGACTGAGCACCGCCATTTTGGTCAGTCAGTTACGTTAGTTTATCCATACGAACTCTCACGAAGTAACATCTTTGACTTTCCCTATATATACAAAGATGATGCTTAAAGGACAAGCGCAAAATTTTATCACAAGCAAAACAGCAACAAAAATATGTTTAGACTGCACGTCTTATTTGAAATACAGTTTTTAATCTTTTGTTGTTATTGTTGAGAAAAATCTGATTTTGTGTATGAAACCAAGTGTGAGCTCGTTTTCGGCATTGTACAAGATGAGAAAGTCACATGACTTGGATTTTGGTTTGTATTACGTTACTAGTGGGACGTACTACGTAGAGAGTAGTGCGCACGCGTCTTGTGTCAGTTGATCAGACATCGTTTAATGTATTAGTTTTTTTGCACTTGTCGGTATTTTCAAATCAGCTGTTGCCTTCGTGAAAATATATTCGAATATTGAAATAAAAAACACTCGTAACTTAGAACTTTTCCTTTAACAGGTCATACTTACTGCACTGCCCTGCGCTGCCATGGGAACCATGTCCGATACAAGGGAGATCACTTGCGGCACCTCAGGAGTTGTCTGCACTTAGCACGAAATTCGCCATGTCGAATGCCGTACAAAACAGGGTTGCTTACGCTTGCGAAGTAGAGCGAACGATAGAAAACTTCAATCACTGCCAAACTCACCCCGTCCACATTAGCGAAAGCATTGGTTCCACTCAGTACACGCAGCACGATAAATGGTACGAAACTCAATATGTAAATTAGAGTAACCAGAAATAGCGTGTACGTCATGTTCCGGAAGGCAGCCTCACGCTTCATCAATTTACTACGTAGCATGCTGTCGACTTGTCCATCCAAATCTTCCTCGGGCGCGGGATCTGGCATCTTCAAACCCGTCGGAGCTAAAGAAATCGTGGCAGGCTTGCGGCCTTCGAAGGAAAATGAATTGGGATCTTGATGATCCTCTTCGCCCCGCAAGGTTGTGCGTCCATTGTCCTTTCCAGACCTAGAACTTGGGAGGTGGCCAAATGCGGACCTTCCCGTGTGATCGTCATTCTGACAAGGACCGGACTGAGACAACGACGAGGAGTCTGTGATGACATATTCTGGAGAGTCGCTGTGTGGGACAGGGCAGGTCCTGCCAGGCTGAAGTTGGACGCCCTCAGTGACGTCCGCCGCTGTCTGGTCTGGCACGTCGTTGGTGGAGGTAGTGGAGGCTGTGGCTTCGTCCTGTCGAGACGGACTGTTCAAATGCAGACGCAGCCGCTTCTGCATCTGCAATGAAAGAAGGTCAAGTCGCATTTAAACGTAAGATACCTCCTTAAAAAAGCAGTCAGGATTGAAGAGCCACAGAACCTGTCACAGAGATCCATCCTTTCCTGCAACATCAAGAGAATCTCGGAGTTCCGTCTACCTGCCACTGATCTGGTTCCGACAGAGGCCTCAAAGCAACATAGTATTAAACAGAAGTCGTCTTCATTCATGAACGGATACGGCGGTGGTGGCGGCATACGAAGCACAAGTAACTCTACAATCATTCTCATCATCATCATCATCATCATCATCATCATCATCATCATCATCATCATCATCATCATCATCATCATCATCATCATCATCATCATCATCATCATCATCATCATCATCATCATCATCATCATCATCATCATCATCAACATCATCATCATCGTCATCGTCATCGTCATCGTCATCATCATCGTTATCATCGGCATCAATTCGGATGCGTGGGGGTCCCACACATTATTAATATTTCATTTTTTGATGCAGACTTCACAGTTTTGAATAGCATACATAGTTCACGCCATATGTTAATTATCCCTGATTTTCAGAGTAGGCTCAGCTTTGTGCTTTTCCAACGTTTCTGCTATTGACATCTTTGCTGTTTATAATTCTGTTTTATTTTTTGATACCCAACGAATGGAAAGAATTACTTTTTGTTTGATTAAAGCCAATAGCATTTACAAACCGTTTGTCTTTTTAGGGATGCAGTGCAAATGTGGAGAAGCATATAAATGGGCATGCCACACAGAAGCTGAGATGCATCACAGACACGAGGAAGCAGCGTCTCACCTTCCATGCAATGATGGAATACAACACCACCATGGCCACCGCCCCTCCCACGCACTGGAGAGACACTGTCGAGTAGAAGATGACGTCATACGGAACGCCGTCAGGGAACGTCACCGAGTCGCACTTGGTGCGCGTCACATTGAGTCGCGTGACGCCAGCTTGCTGCTCCCCGGACACCAGAATCTGGGGCCATGCACATGCCACGGCAAGAGCAAAGCATCCCATAATAGCTCTCTTGGCGCCTCGTACCGACAGCTGAGAGGCGAGGGGACGGCATATTCTCCTATAACGATCGACCGCCACCACCAGCGTCAAGTATCCTGGGAAAGATACGTCAACTGCAGAATGATACGTTGCCTTCAGTCGAGATAACTCTCCAATGCGATTGAACCAAAATAAACCAGATTAATTATGGCGGTGAATGCGAAATAGAAATATATCTTTAAAAAGTGAAATGTCTATTTGTATTGACGGAATGACTCGATGTTCTGAGTTCACTTGTGATAAGCATAAGATTTCGTAATGATATTACTTGTTTGAGGTTGCATTAAAGACAGCTGTCTGCAGTCGGTATTCTGTTATAGAAATATCGCAAC
>JAWQFJ010024525.1:5000-7500 GCA_034096865.1 Theodoxus fluviatilis | reverse complement strand
TGTCAAGGCGTTGTGATCTGATGATAGGAAACGGGCAACCCGTCACAACAACAGGAACCCCATCGGTGCCGCTTAAGCTACGTCAACAATCGCCACATTGTAAGAAAATGTGAGCATACATTAACAGGTGAAAATCTACAATATTATTATAGCACCCTTACCTTTATTTTACACTGCTCTTTACTGCTTTTACAGGGCATTCATTGCAACACATTCTTTTGATGAATTAAGCGGTATCTCATTAAGTTGGTGGCACAAATGTAATGTAAATTAGGTCTAAACATTCAGCATGACAGTTTTGTCGTTGTCAAGTACTGGAACGTTAATACATGTATGCTTTGCTCCTCTTTAGACATTTATTAGATGCATTTGGATAAGGTAGACAGTTTTTGCTATCCGTAGGTTTTGTTTCTTTGAGCGCATTGCCTCTGAGCAAATCTTGTATCGAAAAATGTTTCTTTATGTTCTCAACCTCATCATCGTTATTGAATAAGTAAAGAGGTCACACTATACGATGGAACAAGCCTTACAAAACACATCAGCGTTAATTCTCTCCTTACTGTTGAGTGTTCCAACACAAAGTAGCTCCCATTATTGACTCAGATTTGAACAGGACGTCATTAACCCTCTGTGGCCGGGGCCTCCTCAGTTCGAAAGAAACTAATGTTTATTGATTGCAACACGCCATTTGTTGCACGAAAAAGAACAGGAAAGGGTTTTGCTGAGGTTGGGAGAAAGAATGAAAAGGGACGGAGAAGAGAGGCTATTTTGGGCCTCTGGGGTTTTTAATGTCTGACGGGACAGCAATATCTCGGCCCCAGAATTCAAGGCGTCCTCGAAAGTGAACAGGCGAGTGATAAGAAGTCATGCTGACCCTGTGATGAAGAGGCGAGGTTTACAATGTTAAATGGAACGCTGTGGTGACTGTACAGTCTTCCCTCGCCAGCAAACTAAAAGTGAAAGCAAACACCGTCGCCAAGAGTCCAGAATCTAACAAGAAAAAAACACACGACTAACACCAATAACCCTATCCCCTCATGACAGCTATTTTTATTCAAATTTTGTCTCACGTAAGACTCACTTATTTTGTAAATCGAAGTTTAGAAAATAAATCCACCAGAGAATGGCTGCCGGATATACTACCATGCGAAGGTGAACCGGGGAGCATGCGGTCATTTTCACGCAGTTGCTCGGATAAGCGCTGCTGTTCGCATAGAGCTGCCACAGGCGTACGGAGGCAGGTAGCCACCCACCTTCGAGAAAAGCAAAGACGCCAGATCCAAGTCGCACGGGAAAGCCATCAGAGCTAAGGGAACCCCAGCTAAAGGTAAAAGTAAGTTTTATCTAGTGACTTATCACTCACATCTGGGTCTCAAACCGCTTTACACTTTACCCCCTGATCACTGGGCATCTTCTTCAATCCTCACTGGTACCTCACAACAAACATAGTGACAGAAATTTAAGACGCACACAGTCAGGTACCAGCACCAACTCCGCTCCCTGGGGAGTATTCCAACCCGATGCTGGCGTTTGGCCGCATACAAGGGTTAGTCGCACAACGTTTTTGCCAATATTGCCCTCACAGGTACCCGGTTTTACTCCTGGGTGGGGAGAAACAATGCGAGTTAAGCATCTTGCTCAAGGATGCAACTCTGGGAACCGCGCAGCTTCGAACGCCGTACCCACTGGCCGCAAGCGACTGTAGGTCCAGCGCGCTAACCACTCGGCCAAAGAGCCTCACTTTAGCCCCTGATCACTGGGCCACATGATCAGTGTTTTCACTGTCACCTGACGTCAAAGCAGTGACAGACGGATAGGATGCACAGTCGGGTTCCAGCACCAACTCCACTCCCTGAGGAGTATTCCGACCCCATGCTGGCTCATGGCCGCATACAGGAGTGAATCGCAATGCAGGGTGCCATCGCTGCCCTCACAGGTTCACGGTTTTACTCCTGGGTGGGGAAAAGCAAAGTGAGTTCAGCGCTTTGCTCAAGGGTGCAACTCTGAGAACCGCGCAGAATGCCGCATCTACTAGCCACAAGCGACTGCAGGTCAAGTGCTCTTAGCTCCCGGCCACAGAGCCTCACAGCCTCAGCACTGTCCCAGTGTCCCAGCTGCAAGTCTAGACTAAGTCTGCAGAGTCACCCCAATTCCACAGGCAGACGCACTGCTCTAGCCATCCTTGGACCCCAGGGAAAACCGCCACTTTTTAACAAAACATCGTCTCCGACAATAACTCGAATCTCGGCAATGTCAGTCCGCTATATTTTGTTCTATTCATTGGCACTACAAAATGTCAATTGGGATAAACGTTGCTGCAATGACCGACTTGGTTGTTAAATGAAAGATTCTTGGCGATATTAATTTGTTTCCACTTCTAGTTCTATGGAATGGAATGGTTGTACAGTCATCAACAGCATTTAATTCTACACTGAGCAAACTTTGCTTCTCCATTGACGGAGTCGGCATGACCTCTCACCGCACTATGCATGACTTCCGG
>JAWQFJ010024523.1:27500-37003 GCA_034096865.1 Theodoxus fluviatilis | reverse complement strand
TTCATAAGACCAAAGTGATTCGTTTTAGTTGGGGCGAGTATTCAGCAGCAAGTGAAAAATGGCATTTGAATAATAAGTGATTAGAGGTAGTTAATATATGCAGTTATCTTGGTTGTATTTTCTCTACTAAGCTGTCGCAAAGTACGTATGAGGAAGAAACTGATTGTACCTATCAAAGCACGGCTTTCCCACGAAGGCCTGATTTTCAAGTCAAGTATTTTTGTTCCTCCAGATGGTCACTCCATCCACCCCCCACCCCCAAGTATATTACACTTTTTTATGAGTTTCAGATGGTCATCCTTGTTAAATGGTGCGGAAATATGGGTTCTGCAAAGACAAGAAGTGGTTGAAAAGGCTAATCTAAATGCGTGCAAAAAGTTCATGAGTTTGAACTCTGGAACACTCAGTTGTTGTGTGTATGGCAAACTAGGCAGACACCATTCGTGGTCAGTAGCACTATTAAGAGTGATATACTGGCCCAATGATGAAAATATCCCCACAAAGGCTACCGGAACAAGCTTATGCTATGTTAGTTAACTCGCATGTTCCTGACAATAAGTACTGTATTGGAATGGTTGAAAATATTTTATGTAGACTTGGGCATGCATATATCTGTCTGAATGGAGGGGTATGGAATGACAATTACAGTTTGAAACAACTGAGGCAAACACTACAGGACTGATACCGTCAGTGAGGGGATGCACGTAACCACAGCAGTGAAATATTTGAACGGTAATCTACATTTACGTATAAGATTGGACGATATAAATAGTTATATATACTCACCATTAAATGTTTTGTTTAGACATATTCTTTCGCTTTCGATTGGGAAAAATGATGTACGAATTTGCCAAAAGTACAGCCCCACCAATTGAAGAAATCATACTGTTCATTTTGTAACCAAGTGGAGAAGGAATACATTTTCTGTCGGATTGTGGTACGTGCAGGTATCTCAGACAGAGATGTATCTCACCTCATGTACATGCAGCCTTACGAAGAGAATATAGCTGGCTTTAAAAATAAACAAAGACCGGAACAATAATAGACGTGGCATTTTACATCTTCTACGCGTTAGTTCAAACTAGGAGAATATACTAATTCCAGGGCCGACAAAAGTGATAATTATATGAAGAAACAGGTAGTGATACACACACTGAGAGGCCCTAAGTTGGTGTACAAACTAGCAACATCCGTAAAGAGCACGACAAATATGTACATGTTCATTGGCAATATGCTTTACAATTGTTATCACCTCACTTCAAATAGGCAGTCGGCCTTTTGAATAAATTCGTTATTTCGTTCGTTCGTTCGTTCGTTCGTTTGTTCTCTCATTGTATCATTCTCGCCGAGTCATAAGCTATAAAATTGGACAGCATGTGGTTGCACCTATAAGATTGGACAGCATGTGGTTGCACCTATAAGATTGGACAGCATGTGGTTGCACCTATAAGATTGGACAGCATGTGGTTGCACCTATAAGATTGGACAGCATGTGGTTGCACCTATAAGATTGGACAGCATGTGGTTGCACCTATAAGATTGGACAGCATGTGGTTGCACCTATAAGATTGGACAGCATGTGGTTGCACCTATAAGATTGGACAGCATGTGGTTGCACCTATAAGATTGGACAGCATGTGGTTGCACCTATAAGATTGGACAGCATGTGGTTGCACCTATAAGATTGGACAGCATGTGGTTGCACCTTTAAGATTGGACAGCGTGTGGTTGCACCTATAAGATTGGACAGCATGTGGTTGCACCTATAAGATTGGACAGCATGCGGTTCCACCTTTATGTTCCTAAGCGGCGTCGAACGGGTAAAGCACGTACAACACTTGGAGTCAGGTTCCACGTCATCCAAACAACACTTGGAGTCAGGATCCACGTCATCCAAACAACACTTGGAGTCAGGTTCCACGTCATCCAAACAACACTTGGAGTCAGGTTCCACGTCATCCAATGGCGGCCAAGTAGGCCAAAGTCCACATTGGAGTATGCAGTGTCCATCAGGGAAATGCGGCCAGATTTTTATAGTGTTCATTTTGTTTAACGGCTTATCAGAGTCGAGGAAGAGTTTTTGTTTCGTTTTCCAGTAAGCTTTTAGGAAGCTACATTGCCATACATTTACCCCAGCACAGGAAACAGCTTGTAGCTGAGAAATGACACTCACCAGTGAAGGAGTTTTCTACTTGGGCGAGGCCTTGGCCAACATCGCCAGAGTATCGACTTTTTGTAAGTAATTTTGGGGTTTACCAAGAGCCCAAAGTTAAAATAATAAATATTATATTTTCATATTACTTTATTTGAAGAGGATACACTTAAACTTATCGTCCATCCTCCAGTGGCCCTCATTTTAAAAAGTTCTCTCTCTCTCTCTCTATCTCTCTCATCTTTTTTTTTTCTCTTCTCGTCTCTCTCTTCTCTCTCTGTCGATCTCTCTCTCCTCTCTACTCTCACTCTCTCTCCTCTCTTCTCTCTCTCTCTCTTTCTCTCTCCCCTCTCCTACTCTCTCTTCCCTCTCTCTCTTTCTCTCTCTCTCTCTTTCTCTCTCTCCCTATCTCTCTCTCTCCCTCTCTCTCTCTCTCCCTCATCTCTCTCTCTCTCTCTCTTCTTCTTTTTTCTCTCTCTCTCTCCCTCCTCTCTCTCTTTCTCTCTCTCTTTCTCTCTCTCCCTATCTCTCTCTCCCTCTCTCTCTCTCTCTCTCACACACACATACACATCTCTCTAGATCACATCTCTCTAGATCACATCTCTCTAGATCACATCTCTCTAGATCACATCTTTCTAGATCACATCTCTCTAGATCACATCTCTCTAGATCACATCTCTCTAGATCACATCTCTCTAGATCACATCTCTCTAGATCACATTTCTCTAGATCACATCTCTCTAGATCACATCTCTCTAGATCACATCTCTCTAGATCACATCTCTCTAGATCACATCTCTCTAGATCACGTCTCTCTAGATCACATCTCTCTAGATCACATTTCTCTAGATCACATCTCTCTAGATCACATCTCTCTAGATCACATCTCTCTAGATCACTCTCTCTAGATCACATCTCTCTAGATCACATCTCTCTAGATCACATCTCTCTAGATCACATCTCTCTAGATCACATCTCTCTAGATCACATCTCTCTAGATCACATCTCTCTAGATCACATCTCTCTAGATCACATCTCTCTAGATCACATCTCTCTAGATCACATCTCTCTAGATCACATCTCTCTAGATCACATCTCTCTAGATCACATCTCTCTAGATCACATCTCTCTAGATCACATCTCTCTAGATCACATCTCTCTAGATCACATCTCTCTAGATCACATCTCTCTAGATCACATCTCTCTAGATCACATCTCTCTAGATCACATCTCTCTAGATCACATCTCTCTAGATCACATCTCTCTAGATCACATCTCTCTAGATCACATCTCTCTAGATCACATCTCTCTAGATCACATCTCTCTAGATCACATCTCTCTAGATCACATCTCTCTAGATCACATCTCTCTAGATCACATCTCTCTAGATCACATCTCTCTAGATCACATCTCTCTAGATCACATCTCTCTAGATCACATCTCTCTAGATCACATCTCTCTAGATCACATCTCTCTAGATCACATCTCTCTAGATCACATCTCTCTAGATCACATCTCTCTAGATCACATCTCTCTAGATCACATCTCTCTAGATCACATCTCTCTAGATCACATCTCTCTAGATCACATCTCTCTAGATCACATCTCTCTAGATCACATCTCTCTAGATCACATCTCTCTAGATCACATCTCTCTAGATCACATCTCTCTAGATCACATCTCTCTAGATCACATCTCTCTAGATCACATCTCTCTAGATCACATCTCTCTAGATCACATCTCTCTAGATCACATCTCTCTAGATCACATCTCTCTAGATCACATCTCTCTAGATCACCTCTATGTCTAGATCCACACTCTCTCGGATCACATGTCTTATCGCTCTTTCGCTCTGCTGCCTATCTCTCTCACTCATCTGCTCTATCGCATCTCTCAATCGATCACATCTCTCGACTCACCTCTGCTTGCGTAACTCACATTTGTCTGGTCCCACTACTCTCTCTCAGCTCATCTCACTCTCTAGATCCCATCTCTCTCTCTCGCTCGGCTCGTTCTCTTCTCTCCCAATCTCTCTCTCTCTCTCTCTCCTCTAGCCTCTCTCTCTCTCCTCTCCTCGTCTCTTCTCCATGTAAATGGAAGGGTATGATCTCATTAGATGATGTTTAACATTGGCTTTAACACTTTTAACAGAGTCAACATCTTTTACTGCTAGTGGTAAGGAATTCCATATCATGGCAGCATTGCAAGAAAACAGAGTCAACATCTTTTACTGCTAGTGGTAAGGAATTCCATATCATGGCAGCATTGCAAGAAAATAGAGTCAGCTGTTCACCAAGGCGCTACAAAACGTAAACGTTGCGTAACTCACTTCTTACTCTGATGGTCAGGTGGGTAAAGATATTTTCCAACAAGTAATGCCCACTGGGGAAATTGTTCCATAACGTGCACGTATATGTTCTGTGTATTTCATTTGAATGTTTCCAGCTTTCATTAAGATTTTCATGGTTTAAAAATTTTCTTCTTGTAGTTTCCTATGATGATGTAAAGCGTTAGTCAGAATGAAATAATTGTCCTGTTGTTGTGCTCCTTGGAAAATACCAAGGCGTTGTAATCCATTTTATTCCGATGCTCGGATGTGTTTGCAGATTGGCTGTCCTTTTAATCTAACACAACTGGCTCATCTGCTTTACAAGCAAAGTGTTGTTTAATTTTCAGTTCCCCCCGCATCACCCATCCTTTTTATGGAAGCTGAAAGCGCACGCTTTTACATCCTGGCAGTTCGGGCCACCGGAATTCTCATTCCAACACCGTCTGAATTCCATACAGAGCGTACAACAAGGCTGCAAATAAACGCGCCAAAGTTGAATATTTTGTTTTGCTCACTCTTTCACATCATTCCTCGAGGAAGCTAGATGTTACTTCTGAACGGGAAGGAACTTTGTGAGTTATACACTTTCCTGGAAGCTGCATCTCTGGGTTCCGCGCAGCATCGAACCCCATCCGCCAGGCGCAAGTCACCGCAAGTCGAACACTTTTACGGCATGACCAGAAGTCCACTGAAGACTCTGAGTCATCGATGATCAACAATCAATACTTCTGGAGCAAAGTTCTGGTAAACCTCAACCCGAATTACCTTTCAATTAACGTGGAGGGGCTGACGACTTTTACCAAGTTTTCCTTCAGTTCGACAAGAAACACGTCTTTCATTCTCGCTGTTTTTCTTCCTACAGGCAATTCTCGACCCCTCCCCTTTCTGGAGACATCAGCAAAACTGTCTTCGTCTATCGGCAGCAGCAATTTCTCAGAACAGGGCGAGCACTTTTTTTTCACCCCTTTACGAAACAAGATCGTTTCTTCCCTGGTTTATGAGCTGGTAATAAAATTATTTCGTCAGGGCAAATCGAATTCAAATGATAAAGGGCATTCTTTGGGGGGAAAAGGGGGCGATGTAACAATCCTGATCCAGGGGCAACCCCGGGTCAAAGTTTTGTGAGACCGAGCGTTTGACTCAATATCCACGATCCGACAGTCCTTGCTTTCCTGGCTAACCTAATTTCTCGTCAAGTCTTTGGGTCGTGTTTCGTGGTGCCCCGACACCCAGTACTTTTAATACGGCTCTGGTTGGCCCTGCTCTGTCTCCCATTGAAGAACATGGTCGATCTTTCCAAAGAAGAAGAAGACGAAAAGAGAAGAAACCAAATACCCCCATCTGCGGGAGATAAGTGTTTTGGCTGGATTAGCTTTGGAAAGTAAAAGGTGATTTGAAAAAAGGTGAGTTTTTACATTGCGACTTTTTCACCCGTTGATAAATGCTCAAACTGCACTCTTTTACTCCCTAGTCGTGGAAGTACTATCATTCCAGCGTCATCTAAAAACCCTTAATGAGTGAAGCTCCTTCTTCAAGGGTGCAACTTTTCGATCGGCACAGCTTCGAACGCTGCACCCACCAGCCCCAAGGCACTGCGGTCCACACACTCTGACCTCTCGCCACAGAGATCCATGGGCAAGAATGTTGACACAGCTGTTTATGAGAGTAGCCTAACATGCAAACGAATAGACAATAAACAAACAAAAACAAAAGATTTACATGATGATGATGATGATGATGATGATGATGATGATGATGATGATGATGATGATGATGATGATGATAAGAGTAGTTAATATCAAAATCAAATCATGCGATGTTCAGCATTATACAAATACCACTAGTAACTCATCATCATCATCATCATTATCACCGTCATTATCATCATCATCGACAGCATCGACATCATGGACAGCATCGTCGTCATTGTCGTCGTCGTCATCGTTGTTGTCATTGTCATCGTCATCGTCAAATGAACGTACTGACGGACGGAAGGATGAATGGATGGAAAGACAGACAGGTGTGCTCGCGCGCTCACACACACAGACGGACGGACACACACAGACACACACACACACACACACACACACGCACTCACACACGCACACACACACAACACACACACGCGCGCGCACACACACGCACACACGCATACAAACACGCACACTCACAGACACACAAAGATGCACAGACATACAGACACATACGCACGCACGCGTATACACACACACACACACATACACACACATACAACCACACACACACACACAACCGCACACACACACACACACACACACACACACACACACACACACACACACACACACACACACACACACACACACACACACACACGGATAGCCGGTCGGACGGACAGACAGTTGAAAGAATGACATCAGACCAGATAGTTCACGCTTCGTTGACACACGCGAATCAAAGACCAAAGAATCAACGCACAAGGCTTGTCCCGTTTGTCGACACTGACCTCGGCGCTACAGCTAAACCACACCCATGCCTACTGTCCTTTCAAAGCGATGGTCTTCCACTGCGATGTGAGGTCAAGGAAAAGTGTGAACTGATGTCGAGGAAGGCAAGGACCTATGGACGGGACACACTTTCCACGCCACCTCGAGAAATCTTCTCCGAGAGAAAATGTCAAACTACTCCACGCTTCTCCCTTTCAAAGAGCGCCCTCGCTCCATTGGTGCAACGCTCTCCTCATAACACAAGTACCTCGCCTTCAGCCCGATGACATACGCGTGCACGTCCACCTGAAGCTGAAGGGCGCTGCTGGTAATGGCTTCCTCGCGTTGCACGTCCTTGTGGAGACGTCGAGCTGCACTCTGGACCCTGTCATACCGTGAAGTCTCCCCAAACACGAAACGACAATTTGGCTCTCTGCAACTGATGGGTCCGACGGCTGGGAAGAGTGCACGTGAATAAAAGGCTTCAAAGACGTTTTTCTTGTTATCTTCGCCCCGTTGAGAACCAGGCGAGATGCGGTACCCTCCATGATATCGAGTGCTGACGTGTGGAAGTAGGCATTGTCTGTTGATGGAAGGGAAGAGAGAGGCTTGCTGAAGTTCTCTGTCTTTTCTCCTCTCTTCTTTTGGTTTGGGTCACTTGCAATGGGTGTGTGCATGTGTGTGTGTGTGTGTGTGTGTGTGTGTGTGTGTGTGTGTATGTGTGTGTGTGTGTGTGTGAGTGTGTGTGTGTGTATGTGTGTGTGTATGTGTGTGTGTGTGTGTGCATGTATTCATACATGCGCGTGTGCATGTATGTACGGGGGTATGTAAGTGTGTGTACACATGTGTGTACATGCGTGTGCATGTGTTCGTCTCTCTCTCTTCTCTTTTCTCTCTCTCTTGCTTTCAGCAATCTTGGGATAAACAAAATGGTACTAGTGGAAGATTTGCCCTTTATTCTGCCTTCTAAGATGTATTTGGTCAAGGAAAATACGTTACATTTCATGATTCACACTTGAAATGAACTCCTTAAGAATTAACCAACGCTATAATCGCAATGAAAACAAGGAGCTAACCTGTCCATTCTGTAACGTGCTGGAAGATGAAAATCATTGCCTCTTATACTGCAGTGCTTACAGTGAATTCAGAGATACATATATAAAAGAATACCTACACGTGAATAAAATGAGAGACTGCCGTTGGTTGCGAAAAGGCATTAGCACTGGAATAACAAGAAGTGTACCCATGTACATCTTCTATGGCTTGAAACAGAGAGGAAAAAAGAAACAACATATGAACCTTGCATTGAATCTGTTTTGACTGTATCTCTGATGATTGTGGTTGTGTTGTGCTTGAATATGCAAACACGTTGTTTTTTTTCCAAACTGATGAACCATTGTTATATACATGTATGAAGTTCAACAGGCTGTCGGAATGAGTGAAGTTGGACAGGTGTGTAAATTTGAATGTGCCCAGTGATGTGCTACTGACAGTAGATTGCTGCAGGACAACCTGAGAAGATAGTCTCATAAGGTCTGACGTAAATAATAGTGTTACACTTCAAGTGCTCTTGAAGACGGTTGATGATAGAAATACATGCAACTAATTGTTTTATATTTCGTAAAATCCTGTCCACTTTTCTTTAAACTCTTCTTTGTCCCTTTCCATTCGAGCTATACATTGTAACACTTTTATTACTTACTGCAAAAACAGTTTTGAATCTTCTTTATTGCGGATTGCATTTTTCGTTTTCCTGAAGTAGATGCGTTCCCGAACAAGCAGAACGATATGATATATCGCACAATTTTCGTTGAGATAAACCAAATAACTCATCTAAATGTTGACCACTTTATTTCTTTCTGTGTTTTGTTTATCAAATAGTAACCTACTTGATTCCATCAATGTTGACTGAATTCCCAGTCGGCGACGATAGAAGTACTTCACGTCGCCTGAAGCCAACTTCCGGTGTGGCTCGGAGCTGTCTTCGTTGTGGCTTGCAGTTGCCCATGGCGGCCTGTGGCACTCATCTCTCAGCCCAGAGGCGATCTCCTGTCAGTTCCAGCAGTAGGGCGCGAGCAAGAGGGCCATCGAGAGCTCGCTACTTCTTCCTTCTCTAATTGGCTTCTCTTGCTGTCGCCTTCCTCCCAGCCCGGACAGGGTCGCTGAAGACTCTCGTCTTGGCGTAGCAAGAGTTAACCGCCGTCCCGCTCGATGGCGCCAAGTGGGGGAGAAAGGCCTTAATGACAGGACCCTGTTTTAACCACTTAGGGGCTAATCAATAACTCTTCGCCACGCCCGGTGCAAATGGAGACTGGCCCGCTCCATTTTACCTTTTAAAGTGTCCCGAGGAGATTAAAAGGAATTTATTTGTTTTGGGGAGCGAAGCTTTTAGTTACAGAGGCAGTCCTTCCAGGCTTGCGGAATGATTTCAGCGTGGTGGAGGAGCAGAAATGCGGCGGATGCTGGCATCTGACGATGTTACAATATGAGAAAAGCTTTCCCTGCCTCAGTGAGCGAGGGGAAAAAAACATGCCTCCATAGTGTAAAAGGGAGAAAG
>JAWQFJ010024523.1:7500-22500 GCA_034096865.1 Theodoxus fluviatilis | reverse complement strand
GGACGGACGGACGGACGGACGGACGGACAGGCAGGCAGGCAGGCAGGCAGACAGACAGACACACACACACACACACACACACACACACACACACACACACACACACACACACACACACACACACACACACACACACACACAGAAACACACACTCAAACCGCAAACTTTCTTAAGCATGTTGCAACGATGTCGAATGTAAAGTTTTGGTTATTTTAATACGAGATACCTGCGGCTTGTTTTCCAAATTAAAAATATGAGACTGATATGAGCATCGGGTGTGACTGTGAAGAGTTTATGAGAAGTGCATCGAAACTGTTGATGGTCGTGACAGATTTTTAAAAATGATTTTATACAAAGTATATGGCAGCGTCAGATGTTTTGAGTCATGACTGATAGAGCAAGATTTTTGGATGACTTCGTGTAAGGTCCCATTTTCCACACTGTCACAAACACACATGTGCTCTAGAAGTTTCTAATGAATAAATCGATTGTTTGTCTTTCTGCTTGCCAGTCCGTCCGTCCGTCCTTCCGTCCGTCCGTCCGTCCGTCCGTCCGTCCTTCCGTCTGTCTGTCCGTCCGTCCGTCCGTCCGTCCTTCCGTCTGTCTGTCCGTCCGTCCGTCCGTCTGAACAGTGGTTTTCAGTTAGTTCTTGGTTGGGCCTGAGGAAATGTTATTCACTTTTTAAAAAACTGTTTCGTTCTGGACTCATGTATGTTACAAACAGCTTTAAGTTCTTACGTTGTCACACGGCATTTGTCATTGAGGTGTGTCAAGATATTTTCAAAAATCGCATAAAGCTAGTGCTGCACCGATACCTCCCTCATCAGCTGGAGTGCTGTGGTCTTTGTGCTTTTGGGGCCTGCTCCAGCAGCACTGGCACAGCCGGCCCCGAGCAGCACGTCTGTGTATGTGCCACCGGGATGTCTCTTGAGAATCATTCTGTGGAAGACATCAAGCTCATCAGGGCAGCATGTGTTTTCTAGAGCTTCCGCAGTGTTGGTATATATTCTTATTTTTCCTTCTTCATTTTTCACAGTTTCTTTCTTTATTTTTCGTACTTTTCTTCTTTATGTTCCATATTTCCTTCCTTTTCCATATTTCCTTCTTCATTTTTCATACTTTCCGTTTTCATTTTCCATACTTTTCTTCTTCATTTTTATATTTTCCTTCTTCATTTTTCATATTTTTCGTCTCAAGAAAAACATATTTTCCGCAACAAAACTTCCTTGACGTTATGGACACAAAACAGTGTAAGGTTCCACGCTCTTTGTCAGTGACATTTTGTAGCCTTTTTCATTCGTTCATCTTGTCTGACTGTCACAAGTATGCCAAGTTTTCCACGCACGTTGTCAGTGACTTTTTTCATTCATTTATCTTGTCTGACTGTCACCAGTCTGGCAAGTTTTCTACACACATCGTCAGTGACATTGTTTTCATTCGTTCGTCTTTGTCTGACTGTCACTAGTGTGGCAAGTTTTGCACAACCTTTGTCAGTGACTATTTTTTCATTCATTCTTCTTTGTATGACTGTCTCAAGTGAGGCAAGCTTTTCATGCACTTCGTCAGTGACATTTTTTCATTAGTTCTTTCTCACTCCTCCATTATCTTCATAGAAACAAACCTGCCTCATTTGCGACGTTGGGGACAAGCACTTAGGACCACAGAGTCAAGAAAAATTTCTCTTCTTTTCTTTTCTTTTTGGTGTGTGTGTGTGTGTGTGTGTGTGTGTGTGTGTTTATTTACATCTCCACATTATTTTTTTCGGCTGTGAGATCAAATTCGTGTTTCTTGCACACGATTCAGCTCCAAGTCTCGAATTTGTTGTCTCCAATCGAGCGAGATCGACGAGAAAGTCCATGATTATCGCATCCACGTCGCTTGGATGACCCGCGACTAACATGGCGTCTCCATTCCCCAAGCCAGAGGCGCCCACCACCTCCGCCCCGGAGTCCCAGCCCAGTCACTGCACGCTCGAGCACGCATGCGCCAAGTGAGCCGAACGGGCGAGTGCGCATGACAGACGGGGCGGAAGCGATTGGCCACCTTCTGATCTGGACGCAAGTGAGGCGCGAGGCGGTGCGAGAAAGAACGCGAAAGAGCGAGAGCTGACGGCGAGCGGCTTTGGAGAAGGGGTTATCAGTCACACCTGACTTGCCGCACTCGGAGCTTTTCCGGGCGCGGGGTCGGCAGCCACGTTTGGTGCAGGCTAATGGCGGGTGTCCCGTCCCCTTCCTCCTGAAGCTGTTGCCGTCCCCCCTCCCTCCCTCCCTCCTTGCCCTCGACGCTCGCTCCGTCTCCACAGCTGCCTTGGGTCATGATTAGCTCCCTCGTTATCGTCGTCACCCACCTCTCCGCCATGCTTCCGCCGTGACGTCCCACCGACCCCCGCGGCTGCAGCAGCCTCCTTGCTGTCTCTAGATGTAGCAGAGAGCGCACGGTAAATTACCTCCCCTGGCACGCTTCAGTTACCTCCCCTGAAAAAGCGCTCTCCTCCCGCGATTTGAACTTCCGCCGGCAGCCATTTTGGCGCGGGTTCTGTGACTTTGGGAAGCGACGTCACCGAAGAGTTCAAAAGAAGGGGTTCCGGGGCCTCCTGCAACGTACGTAATTAGATTGGAGGCTCCTTGTGGACGGCATTATGTCATTTTGCCCACTAACTGCAGTCTAGGAGGCCCGACCGCGGATCACAAGGTGTAAATTGTGATGCGATTACAGATCCAATGGGAGGAAAGGATGCCCAAATTCTCTGGAATTTTTCTCCCCCCCTCTCTTTTTTTTTGAACGGCGGAAAATACAAGGTGACATAACTTCACAGCAATTTGGGTTCTTTGGGAGCATCTCTGGGACGTTCTGGACAAGACGCCGATGCGAACAGGAAACCCGACGACAAAAGTGCAACGGACCATAGGGACTCTTGCTAAACGAGCATTTTCACAGCAAGGAATGCCATTTACCAGCCAAGAGTAAGAAGTGTGGGAAATCACGTCATCACTGAGGTTTCCAAATGCTAGTTTTCCCCCAGAGGGTTCTCACTCGATGTTTCTTGCTCAAAGACGCAGTTTGCACCAAGTTTACACTGGGTTCACAGCGGTGCAGCTCTTGAAGGCACCACGTCTTTGTAACTGCGCGTTGATACACGCAAACCTCTTCCAATTTAGCAGTCAAACCAAATGAAACCAACCGAACCCAGCAGAGTCAACCCAAATGAAACAAACCATTCAAACCAAACCAAACCGAACCAAACCAACCAAATCCAAACCACACCAAACCAAACCAAACCAAACCAAACCAAACCAAACCAAACCAAATAAAACCGAACCGAACCGAACGGAATCAAACCGAACCGAACCGAACCGAACCAAACCAAACCAAACCAAATCAAACAAGACCACACCACACCACTTCAAACCAAACCAAACCCAAAGCAAAGCAAAGCAAAGCAAACCAAACCAAACCAACCAAAACAAACCCAACCCGAAGCAAATCAAACCAAACCAAACCAAACCAAACCAAACCCAAAGCAAAGCAAAGCAAGACAAAACATACAAAACAATTCCAGCCAAACCAAACCAAACAAAACAAAATCAAACCAAGCCATAAAAGCAAAGCAAAGCAAACAAAGCAAACCAAGCAAAGCAAAACAAACGTATAAAAGGAAACCAGCCAAACCAAACTAAACCAAATCAAACCAAACCATTAAAAAAGCAAAGCCAAGCAAAGCAAACAAAGCAAAGCGAATGCAAACCAACCCAACCCAACCCATTCAATTAACCTAACCAAATTCAAACTTAACACTTGATTTTGGAACATAGCACAGCACAACACAACACGACATGACACGACATAGCAAAACAAACAACAACCAAAAACCCCACATGTGATCCTATTAGACCCGACATAACACAAACCAAGCAAATCACATCAAAGAAAATCGAATAAAACCAAATCAAACCAAACCAAATCAAGACAGACCGACGGACGGACGAAATGACGGACGGACGGACGGACGGACCAGCAGACGGACAGACAGACGACTTAAAGGGGCTAACTCGGGGTCATTTTCACTGTGTGGGTGTTTTTACAGGACAGCACTGTTCATACGCCTAATTTTAATTACACGGTAATATTTCCCCCAAAAATCTTCCGAAAAGGTTTGTAGAAACATGATCAACAGCATTACTTACTTACTTACTTACTTACTTACTTACTTACTTACTTACTTACTTACTTACTTACTTACTTACTTACTTACTTACTTACTTACTTACTTACTTACTTACTTACTTACTTACTGCCCGTCGACCCTAGCAGGGTATGGGCCGCCAACCACAGCTCTCCACAGTCCTCTGTCCTGGGCCATCCTCTCTAGCTGGTTCCAGGTGTAGCCCATCCTAGTGGTGTCAGCCTGAAGGTCACGCCGCCAGGTGTTTCTTGGACGGCCTCTCTTCCGCTTTCCCTGGGAATTCCATCTCAGCGCCTGCCTGGATCAGCAGCATTGCCCAGACCTAACTTTTACAGAGGGACCTACTTTAAACAAAAGCAATTGTTTTGAAACCATGACACAACCCCTTCAATTCACAGCCTGCCCAATAAAATTCGCTTTAATCAACGCCTTGTGAAACATGAGGAAGTAAGTATTTGTTTATGGTGTCGTTGCCGAGGAAAATGTGGTGAATGTGCGTCCGATGTATTTCCAGATCGTTTTCCACTGGTAACCGCTCCACACTACCGCACCCCTCAAAGCGATGTGATCCTCACAGCATTTACAAGCCTCCACCACAACTGATGCGGACATCGCCTGACCTCATTTCGAGATGTCGACCAACTAGTGTGAGAGGGGTTAGGTATGTCAGTATCGAGATCTGGATAGATAAGGGACCCATGTCCTGTTGTGTACGGCACAACAAAGTGCTTTTTCTGAGTTTTCCATCGGCAGCGGTTTAGCTGGTCAGCCGAGCCGATACACCACATTCAAAATAGCGCATGATGATAATATCACTGCGTTGCCTTAAATACGTTGCATTCGCTTGAAATCTCGTTTTCTTTAAGCGTCATTTCAGCTGGTCCCAGTCTTCAGTAGTTCATAACTCTGTCTCCCCCTTTTTTCCCCCCAATATTGTTCACACTGTTGGAAATAATAACGTTCTCGCTTTACGACCATCTCGTACAAGTCAGGATTTCCTCCAGGGAGCATTCGAGTCACGAGATGGATTTTCGCATTTCTGCAACGGTCGCCCTTTACGTACCAAGGCAAACAGGAATCGATTTCAAAAATTACACGCAACCAATAGCACAAACTGTTGGGTTCAGGACAAGCCTCTTCTTGTCACGCCAAGTCATGTTTCGTCCCTGCTAATTTTCCACTTTCCTAACAACGCAGCTTGCATAATGCCCAACCAAGAACAAATAGGGTCGAATTATATTACGCTCCTACATGGAAACGGGCAGTGTGTTTAGCAGCTAGTCGCGTGCCCCAGAAGCAAGACTTTGACAAGGAATTAATAACCTCTTCAAACCAATAACACGCGCACACTTTCCTCCTCGCCTATATAACAGTCACCACTGTTTCCGACTACGCACATTGCGAACCAGCCAATAGACGATTGTCTTTCCCGCGGCATTATCTAACGGAATCTGGGGAAATGGAGGAAAATGTATTGCCAGTTTGATCAACAGAGAACTAGCAAGCACCCCATACGTTCTCGAATGCCACCACTCTGTGAACACTAAATTGTCGTCGTCATCGTCGTCGTCATCGTCGTCGTCATCGTCGTCGTCGTCATCATCACCAGTAATCATCGTCGTGTCGTCGTCATTACCGTCGTCGTAGTGTTCGTCCTCGTCGTCATCATCATCATCGTCATCATTTTTATCAGCCATCATCTTCATGGCGCCGTCGTCGTCGTCGTCGTCGTCATCGTCGTCGTCATCGTCATCAGCAGCAGCATCATTATCATTATCAACAACAACATCAATAATCATCGTCATGTAGTCGTCACCATCATCGTCGTCGTCGTCGTTGTAATAGTGTTCGCCCCTTTCGTCATCATCATCATCGTCATCATCATTTTCATAATCACCCATCATCGTCGTGTCGTCATCATTATCATTGTAGTGGGGGTGATGTTTGTCGTCGTCGTCGTTATTGTCATTATCGTCCTGCATTTAGAAAGGAGGCAAAGACAGCTTTAATGCAGTGTCCTGTACTGTGCGATCTATGTCCAAAGTGCACGTTTACTGACCTCACTCAGGTCACCGATGACCTTTTGGAATCTCATTAGTCCAGTAAAAAGTGCCATCACTAATGAAACAATCACCTGACTGTGTATGCAAGGCTCTCAAGCGCGAGGAAAACCCAACAGGCCCTGAAGAATTTGACGACACACTGCGAACATCAACGAATGATTCAGCCCAGCTTTTGTTCGAGTAGGACTTGACTGTCAGACCTTTCCAAACAAAGAGGACACTTAGTAAATTCTCTCTCTCTCTCTCTCTCTCTCTCTCTCTCTCTCTCTCTCTCTCTCTCTCTCTCTCTCTCCCTCTCTCTCTCTCTCTCTCTCTCTCTCTCTCTCTCTCTCTCTCTCTCTCTCTCTCTCTCTCTCTCTCTCGGGGCGCACGCGCGCGCGCGTGTTTGTGTGTGTGAGTGGAGCAACAAATAACTACACAAGAGATATATTACTAACGACATTGAAGACCTTAAAACCAGCGAGGAATACTTACTCTACATCACTGAATTGATATCCTGCATGTCCAATCTCGATGACAACATTTGTAAATTCAATGTGCAGTTAATTTTGCTTTTTTCCAATGTTTTCAAGGATTATTGCAGCTTTGGACGCTTTCATAGGCGCAAAACTGAAATATTATTTAGGCAAACACACGAACCTCTAATTGAGGAATATTTTGTCTGTTTGACGTAAACAAGCATAAAATACAAGCATTGCGACATCCATCTTTGTAAGTATTTCGTGGCCTTTGATTGGAGAGAGTACACGAGCGGCCCTCTAAACTCAGAACTGCACAGTCTGATGTATATGATACAAATGAAAGTACGCATGACATGACTATAATAAATGAATCGTGACTGGTGCATCAACGCTATTTACACTCTCTTCTCGACTAAAAGCAGTCACCGACAACGTACATGCTGCATACACGCGAAAAAGCAAGGGAAACAGGTCATTGAAATGTGGCGACGCTAGATGCAAAATCAGGGGTTCACTCAGGGCAATGCGCTTATGTTTGGGAGTTTCTTCTCTATCAGTCTTAATGTATTATTAGATACACTTCTTTACTATCAGTGGACTCAGCGCTTCAGATGTGGGCTTGTCTCCCAGGTGAAGTGTCAGCAGAGCAGTTCGGCATACCGCTACCTCTCTTGTTTTTCGAGTATGTGCTCCCTCCATTCATTACATACTCACAGCCCTCTCGGGTATTGTTCTCTAAGTTCTGTCGGTTAGTATATTGTTGGAGATCATTGATTCCAAAGCGAAATCGCATGACAGCCATGACATTCTCAATGGTAAGACTATTTAAACAATCATCTACATCAAAGGAATCTTTAGATAATGAATACCAGAGAGAGAGAGAGAGAGAGAGAGAGAGAGAGAGAGAGAAGAGGGTAGGGAGGGAGAGAGAGAGAAAGAGATAGAGAGAGAGAGACAGAGAGAGATATAGATATATATATAGAGAGAGAATGAGAGACAGAGAGAATGAGAGACAGAGAGAGAATGAGAGAGAGAATGAGAGAGAGAGAATGAGAGAGAGAATGAGAGAGAGAATGAGAGAGAGAGAATGAGAGAGAGAGAATGAGATAGAGTATGAGAGAGAGAGAATGAGAGAATGAGAGAGAAAGAAAGAGACAGAGAGAAAAAGAGAGATAGAATGAGAGAGAGAGAGGGAGAGAGGGAGAGAGGGAGGGAGAGAGAGAGAGGAGAGAGAGGAGAGAGATGGAGAGAGAGAGAGGAAGAGAGAGAGAGAGAGAGAGCGAGAGAGAGAGTAAGAGTATGAGAGAGAGTAAGAGAGAGAGAGAGAGAGAGAGTGAGAGAGAGAGAGAGAGAGAGAGAGAGAGAGAGAGAGAGAGAGAGAGAGAGAACAAGGAGAAAGCTACTACAGCAGACCAGTGAGGGGTGAAGATTACATGCCTTAGTTCAAGTGTGGAAGGTGATAATGAACCGTGGTAGCTGATTAGACCGCGCCCCACACAATGACAATTAGCGCTAATTGCAGGATGGTGCCTCCTGTCCCGTGAGAGTAGTTGCTTCCACGAACTCCTCCCTGACGGCCGCCGTGTGATAAACCTCTCCATAGACATGCAGGAGTCACCACTACAAATGGACATTCATGCTCTGCCCTTTCACTGCCGTACAGTCATGCATTTCTTGTGCTCATCCATGGAGCTGTCAACTGTCGGCAGTTTATGACACAGTGTGTCAAATTTCTCCAGAAACAGGAGTCACCATTTCAAATGATGTTCTAGGTCTGCCCTTTCACTGTCGTACAGCCATGCAGTTCTTGTGTCTTTCCATTGAGTTGCCATACAGTTTATGACCAATTGTGACAGATTTCTCCATAGACAAGGGTCGCCACTACAAATGGATGTTCTAGGTCTGCCCCTTAAACTGTTGTACAGCCACGCATTTCTTGTACTCTAGCATGGAGCTGTGAACTGTCTACAGTTTAATATACAACTGGCTTTTCAGTTCGTCAATCATTATTTGTTTTTTGCTTGTGAATACATCTTCTTTTTTTTGGTTATCGTTTTGGAATACTTCTAGTTTGACATTTCCTTTGCTTTCGCGTGTGGACGTAAATTTCTGTCTGAACGCCATTCGACTCGCTTTTCGTTCGTAAGTCATTATATTCATCAGTTGTTAGCGTATCTTTATTTTGTTTAAGACCCCAAGATTGCGGTTTGTTTTAGTCGTCCATGCAGCCGTTAACTTAAGTCAGCACATCACATAACTCGTTTTTCAGTTTGTTTGCCACTGTGTTCATTACTCGTTAGTGAGTCTTCAAATTGTATAAGAGGCCAAGTTTGACAATCGTAGCTTTCAATGTGGTCGGTAAGCTGTCCCAGATCATTATGCAGCTCGCTTCTGTATTTGCTACTCATCATGTTTATCACCTTGTTAGTGAATCCTTGTGTTGTTCAAGACTCCATGTTTGACTCTTATTTAAGTTTTCCAAGTGGCGTTAGCTTCAGTCAACACATCACACAACTCTCATTTCAATGTGTTCCTCATGATATTTATCACATGTTAGTGAGTCTTTTGTGTTGCATAAGACTACACGTTTGACTCTTAGTTTTCCATACTGCTGTTAACTTGAGTTAGCACATCAAACATCTCGCATTTCCATCTGCTCCTCGTCGTTTTTGTTACTTGTTGACGAGTATTGGTGTTGTTTGAGATTGCAAAAATTAAACATTTTTTAGTCGACCATGGGGCCGTTAACTTGAGTTAGCACATCAACCATCTCGCTTTTAAGTTTGTCGGTCAACGTATTCATCACTTGCTTGTGCATCTTTCTGCTGTAAAGGGCTGCAAGTTTGACATTTCTTCTGGTTTTCAATGTAGCCGTTGACCTGTATCAGCACATTGTTCACCTTGGTTTTGAGTCAATGCAGATAAAGTTTTGACTGATTTTAGTGTATCCCACTTGTAATAAACTAGATGATAACTATGTCCAGAATGACATTTCCTTCGGTTTTCTGTGTAGCCGTAAACCTAAATCAGCACACTGCATACCTTGGTTTTCAGTTCCCGGGCGGTGTCAACATCTGCAGATGTGAGGGCTGTGAAGGCGAGTCCCTTGAGAGTTTAGGGCGGTGTCAACATCTGCAGATGTGACGGCGATCAAATGCTGACATAATTATGTTGACACCGCCCATTGCTTGCAAGTGGATTGCAAGCATTTCGCCCTCAGAGTTCATGGCAGTTTTCGGGAGAAAAAACAAACAAACGCGCTCTGAAGTTGCTAGGGAGCTATACCATTTATGTATTTCTAAATTTTTCCTCAAATAAAACATTAATAGAAATTGTTCTAGAAATATAATGAGTTATCTTACATTTGTATGAAAGACTAAATACTTTCATGACTGAAAAATGTTGTTTAGTCTTTTTTAGAAATACATTTGAGCCTGTTGTTTATGCTCGATCAAAAACATCTCAGGAGTTTTCTCAAAATCGTTAACTGATGGACTCATTTGGTGCTGGTTCGTTTTTCATTCCACAGAGACACATGTTCAACATGTGTGATCTGTTCTAGCGAAACCAGGGATAAACAGATTTTTTTCAAGGTACTGAAAAAACACACACAGTTGGAAAGTTCATTGAATTTTCTTCTGTTTGATACAACAATTCTTTTTTTGAAAAATGACAAAGTTATGACAACATAAAGAGTACAGGTCAGGAGAAACCACTTCAGATAAAAACGACTTTAAAGTTTGGACTTATTAACAAAAAGCATGTGAAACAATTGAGGCAATTGACACAGTGACCAAAAAAGCCCCCCCAAATTATAAGTGGACATCGTGAAAATTCAAACAATATGTTATACGCAATTATTTTTTTTCTACCTGAAATTTCCTAAAATTCTTTTCACCTTAGGTAGACCCCCAATCCCCACTCTTTCTCAGATACACAGCAAAACTGCCTCAGCCTCTTATCCCTGATTTTGTCAGAACGGGTCACAATTATTTCCATGTCCCAGCACGGTCATACGACACTAACTTTGACGACGCATCTGCTATGATTTCCCACGTTCCTGTTTATTTGAAAATGAAAATATACATCTTCTCCATTTCGTCCACTATTTGCCGTGCTTTTCACTCATTACTTCGTCTTCGCTTGGTTACAAGACTGCAATGTGGACAATGCTTCTCGTATATAAGTCCATGCATTTGTTATCGAGTAGTTCGCTATTCTCACGGCTTCTTATTCCAAGTTGCGCATACCTTTCCCTCATTACCGTGCAAAGCTGTTGTAACAAGTTTGTTGGTGAAAGTGTGTGCGTGTGCGCATGTGTGTGTGTGTGTGTGTGTGTGTGTGTGTGTGTGCGTGTGTGTGTGTGTGTGTATGCATGCGTGTGTCTGTGCGTGTGCCTTTGTGTGTGTGTGTGTGTGTGTGTGTGTGTGTGTGTGTGTGTGTGTGTGTGTGTGTGTGTGTGTGTGTGAATGCATGTGTGTATGTCTGTGTGTGTGAGTGGGGGTGAGGGTGAGTGTGTGTGTGTGTGTGCGTTGGTGTGCGTATATGTGCGTGTATGCGTGCGCACGCACGCGTTTGTTCGTGTTGTACGCGACGCATATATTGCTTATTTCAAGCATCTCTCATGAGCAATGCACAAATCGAGATCGAGTTTCTGTGGTAAGGAGAAACACAAATCCACATGCATTCAAGGTCTATCTTCAGAAAGCGAGCTAAATGTTCATCATTCAATAAAATGCAGTGCCGGGTTCGGGGCACACACAAAAATTGAAATCATTTGTTCATCGGGTGCTTTCCCAAAGCATTATGGATGCACAAATCTCATTTTCAGTCGCTTTTTTAATAACTGAAAATGTAACATTTTGCAAACGTTCCCCGCTAGAACGAAGACAGCATGTGCTGATTTGTCGCTAAGTCTGGAACCCAACAGAACTTCAGCGGCGCGCTGCGCAGACGCGAGGAAAGCCAAGACGTTGCGAGGAATAGGCCGGTGTCAACATGTGTCAACATGTGATGTAAGCATATGTAAGCAGATGTAAGCAGATGTAAGCAGATGTAAGCAGATGTAAGCAGATGTAAGCAGATGTAAGCAGATGTAAGCAGATGTAAGCAGATGTAAGCAGATGCAAGCAGATGTAAGCAGATGTAAGCAGATGTAAGCAGATGTAGGCAGATGTAGGCAGATGTAAGCAGATGTAAGCAGATGTAAGCAGATGTAAGCAGATGTAAGCAGATGCAAGCAGATGTAAGCAGATGTAAGCAGATGAAAGCAGATGCAAGCAGATGTAAGCAGATGTAAGCAGATGAAAGCAGATGTAAGCAGATGTAAGCAGATGTAAGCAGATGTAAGCAGATGTAAGCAGATGTAAGCAGATGTAAGCAGATGCAAGCAGATGTAAGCAGATGTAAGCAGATGTAAGCAGATGTAAGCATATGTAAGCAGATGCAAGCAGATGCAAGCAGATGTAAGCAGATGTAAGCAGATGTAAGCAGATGTAAGCAGATGTAGGCAGATGTAAGCAGATGCAAGCAGATGTAAGCAGATGTAAGCAGATGTAAGCAGATGTAGGCAGATGTAAGCAGATGTAAGCAGATGTAGGCAGATGTAGGCAGATGTAAGCAGATGTAAGCAGATGTAAGCAGATGTAAGCAGATGTAGGCAGATGTAAGCAGATGTAGGCAGATGTAAGCAGATGTAAGCAGATGTAAGCAGATGTAAGCAGATGTAAGCAGATGTAAGCAGATGTAAGCAGCAGATGTAAGCAGATGTAAGCAGATGTAAGCAGATGTAAGCAGATGCAAGCAGATGTAAGCAGATGTAAGCAGATGCAAGCAGATGTAAGCAGATGTAAGCAGATGTAAGCAGATGTAAGCAGATGCAAGCAGATGTAAGCAGATGTAAGCAGATGTAAGCAGCAGATGTAAGCAGCAGATGTAAGCAGATGTAAGCAGCAGATGTAAGCAGCATATGTAAGCAGATGTAAGCAGATGCAAGCAGATGTAAGCAGCAGATGTAAGCAGCAGATGTAAGCAGATATAAGCAGCAGATGTAAGCAGATGTAAGCAGCAGATGTAAGCAGATGTAAGCAGATGTAAGCAGATGTAAGCAGCAGATGTAAGCAGATGTAGGCAGAAGCAAGCAGATGTAAGCAGATGTAAGCAGATGTAAGCAGATGTAAGCAGATGTAAGCAGATGTAAGCAGATGTAGGCAGATGTAAGCAGATGTAAGCAGATGTAAGCAGATGTAAGCAGATGTAATGGCAATCAAACTATTGACACGTGTTGACACGGACCTGTGCCTCGCAAGACTTTGAGTCCGTGCAACGCTGCTCAGTATCGCATCCTTTTTGTTCTCGTCATCATTATCGCTAATGTAATGGTATGGATGTGATTACGTCATCGTCAGAAGTCTGTCCCTTTCATCGTCTGACTAATTAGCTAATTAGGATCCCGGTGCTCAGTACTGGGAAGAGCTAGTCAGGGCGTAAACAAGCAGAGCTTCATCCATGTATAAGATATTGGAGCCATGTCGACAGTTTCTCCGTTCGTTCGCATTACAACGCTCATTGACTATTGCTTGAAATGCTGTAATAAACTCGGTTAGCAAACTTTGTAATGCATCATAGTGTGGTAAAATTGCGCACCTCACACACACACATGCGCGCGCGCGCACGCACATACACACACCCACACATATATACATACACACACCCACACATATACACACACACGCGCGCGCGCGCGCGCGCGCACGCACATACACTCACCCACACATATATACACACACACACATGCATACATACGTACACACGCACACACACACACACACACACACACACACATACACACACGTACACGTACACATGTATGCACACACACACACGGACACACATACACACACGAACACACACACATGCATACATACATGCACATGCATACACAAACGCAGTCGTATCCCTTCTCCTTTTCCTCATATTTTGTGCGAGGTGTTCCGTTTCTCCGCAAAGCTCCGGTCCAGAAGATTCCACGCGATGATTCTTCATGGAAGTGTTACGCGGTCTTCGACTCAATTTCATACTAACTTAAGAACGATATTAAAAAATTATGTTCAGAAACCTCCAGACACAGTGAAAGGACAAGTGCCCGGAATCAGCAAGGATCATAAGCGAAGAAGAGAAGACATCAGACGATACGACGCATCCTCTGAAGAATCGTGATCAGTCTGTGGGTGCAACAGCCCATTGCGTTTTAGAGGAAGCAGGGGTGAAACTGGTTTTTCGGTAGTTCTCACGCAATCAGAATGGTTGGGTTTTGGTAGAACTCACACAATTAGAAGGATTGGGTTTTTTGGTAGGGCTGACGCAATCAGGACTGTTTTTTTCGTAGGGCTCACGCAGTCAGAAGGATTGGGGTTTTGGTAGGGCTCACACAATTAGAAGGATTGGGGTTTTGGTAGGGCTCACGCAATCAGAAGGATTGGGGTTTTGGTAGGGCTCATGCAATCACAATAACTACTGTTTTAGTAGGGCTCACTCAGTCACAATAACTAATTTTTAGTATAGCTCACACAATCAGAAGAATTAGCCTTTTCGTAGGGGCTCACGCAGTCACAATAAATAATAGTTTAGTTTAGGGCTCACGCAGTCACAATAACTAATTTTTTAGTAGGGCTCACACATTCAGGACTGGATTTTTGGTAGGGCTCATGCAATCACAAGGACTACGCTATCCGACCCCATGTACAGACAGAATTAAAATGTCTTCAAATAGTGACAGCTAGGTATGGCAGGGATATTATCTTTTCAGTTCTCATCTCCCTTTCCGACTCTCCTGACCTGATGTTCTTCAACCTCCTCCGTACCCTCCACTCCCCCCCTCCACCCCTACCCCACCTCCACCACCACCCTTCCCCCTCCCCCAACCTCCCCCCCTCCCCCAACCCCTACCCCCCCCCCCCCCCACCACCACCCCCTCCACCCCCACCTCCACTCACTGCCCCGAGCTTTTCCTTACCCTCTCGCCCTAATTGTTAACACCAGTCTTTTTACACGTCCCTCACTGCCACTTCCCCTTACTTCTCAGCGCGGGTGGTCGTGTCAGCTTGACCCCTGGTTGACCCCGCAGGTCAGGGGTCGCTCGTTAGCGCCGAGAGGGAGGTACGGTGGCTGATGGGATAGGGCCAATTAGCGAGCCAATCAGCGAGGTGGGTTGGAGCTCACGTGACCCCACTGGCCCCGCCGCGGCGGCGGGCTCGGTGCGGGGGATACTGGGTAAAAAGCGCCTAAAAAGCGG
>JAWQFJ010024523.1:0-5000 GCA_034096865.1 Theodoxus fluviatilis | reverse complement strand
GGAGGAGGACGAGCAGCAGGAGGAGGAGCAGGAAGAGGAGGAGGAGGAGGAGAAGGAAGAAGCAGAAGGAGGAGGAGCAAGAGGAGGAGGCGCAGGAGGAGGAGGCACAGGAGGAGGAGGAGGAGGAAGAGGAGGCCGTGGAGCAGAAAAGGGAGAAGGAGGAGGAGGCGCAGGAGCAGGAGGAGCAGGAGGAGGACGAGCAGGAGGAGGAGCAGAAAAGGAGGAGGAGGAGGAGAAGGAGAAGCAGAAGGAGGAGGAGCAAGAGGAGGAGGAGCAGGAGGAGGAGGAGCAGGAAGAGGAGAAGGAGCAGGAGAAGCAGGACGGGAAGAGGAGAAGGATGAGCAGAAGGAGGAGGAGCAGGAGAAGGACGAGGAGCAGGTAAGAGAGGAGGAGAGAGGAGAGAAGGAGGAGCAGGAGGAGGAGAGAGGAGGAGGAGGAGCAGAGGAGGAGGAAGGAGGAGGAGCAGGAGGAGGAAGGAGGAGGAGCAGGAGGAGGAGGAGGAGGAGCAGAGGAGAGAAGGAGGAAGAGAGGAGGAGGAGGAGAGGAGGGGAGAGAAGGAGGAGCAGCAGGAAGAGAAGGAGGAGCAGCAGGAGTTAGAGAAGGAGGAGCAGCAGGAGTTAGAGAAGGAGGAGCAGCAGGGGTTAGAGAAGGAGGAGCAGCAGGGTTAGAGAAGGAGGAGAGCAGGGTAGAGGAGGAGCAGCAGGGGTAGAGAAGGAGGAGAGCAGGGGTTAGAGAGGAGGAGGAGCAGGGGTAGAGAAGGAAGAGGAGCAGGAGGTAGAGAAGGAGGAGAGCAGGGGTAGAGAAGGAGGAGCAGCAGGGGTAGAGAAGGAGGAGCAGCAGGGGTAGAGAGAGGAGGAGCAGCAGGGAGTAGAGAAGGAGGAGCAGCAGGGGTAGAGAAGGAGGAGAGCAGGGGTAGAGGAGGAGGAGAGCAGAGGTAGAGAAGGAGGAGCAGCAGGGGTTAGAGAAGGAGGAGCAGCAGGGGTTAGAGAAGGAGGAGCAGCAGGGGTTAGAGGAGGAGGAGCAGCAGAGGTTAGAGAAGGAGGAGCAGCAGGGGTTAGAGAAGGAGGAGCAGCAGGGGTTAGAGAAGGAGAAGCAGCAGGAGTTAGAGGAGGAGGAGTAGCAGGAGCAGCAGGGTTAGAGAAGGAGGAGCAGCAGGGGTTAGAGAAGGAGGAGCAGCAGGGGTTAGAGAAGGAGGAGCAGCAGGGGTTAGAGAAGGAGGAGGAGCAGGGGTTAGAGAAGGAGGAGCAGCAGGGGTTAGAGAAGGAGGAGCAGCAGGGGTTAGAGAAGGAGGAGCAGCAGGGGTTAGAGAAGGAGGAGCAGCAGGGGTTAGAGAAGGAGGAGCAGGGGTTAGAGAAGGAGGAGCAGCAGGGGTTAGAGAAGGAGGAGCAGCAGGGGTTAGAGAAGGAGGAGCAGCAGGGGTTAGAGAAGGAGGAGTAGCAGGAGAGAAGGAGGAGCAGCAGGGGTTAGAGAAGGAGGAGCAGCAGGGGTTAGAGAAGGAGGAGCAGCAGGGGTTAGAGAAGGAGGAGCAGCAGGGGTTAGAGAAGGAGGAGCAGCAGGGGTTAGAGAAGGAGGACAGAGCAGGGGTTAGAGAAGGAGGAGCAGCAGGGGTTAGAGAAGGAGGAGCAGCAGGGGTTAGAGAAGGAGGAGCAGCAGGGGTTAGAGAAGGAGGAGCAGCAGGGGTTAGAGAAGGAGGAGCAGCAGGGGTTAGAGAAGGAGGAGCAGCAGGGGTTAGAGAAGGAGGAGCAGCAGGGGTTAGAGAAGGAGGAGCAGCAGGGGTTAGAGAAGGAGGAGCAGCAGGGGTTAGAGAAGGAGGAGCAGCAGGGGTTAGAGAAGGAGGAGTAGCAGGGTTAGAGAAGGAGGAGCAGCAGGACAAGGAGGAGCAGCAGGGGTTAGAGAAGGAGGAGCAGCAGGGGTTAGAGAAGGAGGAGTAGCAGGGGTTAGAGAAGGAGGAGCAGCAGGGGTTAGAGAAGGAGGAGCAGCAGGGTTAGAGAAGGAGGAGCAGCAGGGGTTAGAGAAGGAGGAGCAGCAGGGGTTAGAGAAGGAGGAGCAGCAGGGGTTAGAGAAGGAGGAGCAGCAGGGGTTAGAGAAGGAGGAGCAGCAGGGGTTAGAGAAGGAGGAGCAGCAGGGGTTAGAGAAGGAGGAGCAGCAGGACAAGGAGGAGCAGCAGGGGTTAGAGAAGGAGGAGCAGCAGGGGTTAGAGAAGGAGGAGCAGCAGGGGTTAGAGAAGGAGGAGCAGCAGGGGTTAGAGAAGGAGGAGCAGCAGGGGTTAGAGAAGGAGGAGCAGCAGGGGTTAGAGAAGGAGGAGCAGCAGGGGTTAGAGAAGGAGGAGCAGCAGGGGTTAGAGAAGGAGGAGCAGCAGGGGTTAGAGAAGGAGGAGCAGCAGGGGTTAGAGAAGGAGGAGCAGCAGGGGTTAGAGAAGGAGGAGCAGCAGGGGTTAGAGAAGGAGGAGCAGCAGGGGTTAGAGAAGGAGGAGCAGCAGGGGTTAGAGAAGGAGGAGCAGCAGGGGTTAGAGAAGGAGGAGCAGCAGGGGTTAGAGAAGGAGGAGCAGCAGGGGTTAGAGAAGGAGGAGCAGCAGGGGTTAGAGAAGGAGGAGCAGCAGGGGTTAGAGAAGGAGGAGCAGCAGGGGTTAGAGAAGGAGGAGCAGCAGGGGTTAGAGAAGGAGGAGCAGCAGGACAAGGAGGAGCAGCAGGGGTTAGAGAAGGAGGAGCAGCAGGGGTTAGAGAAGGAGGAGCAGCAGGGGTTAGAGAAGGAGGAGCAGCAGGACAAGGAGGAGCAGCAGGGGTTAGAGAAGGAGGAGCAGCAGGGGTTAGAGAAGGAGGAGCAGCAGGGGTTAGAGAAGGAGGAGCAGCAGGGGTTAGAGAAGGAGGAGCAGCAGGGGTTAGAGAAGGAGGAGCAGCAGGGGTTAGAGAAGGAGGAGCAGGGGTTAGAGAAGGAGGAGCAGCAGGAGAAGGAGGAGCAGCAGGGGTTAGAGAAGGAGGAGCAGCAGGGGTTAGAGAAGGAGGAGCAGCAGGGGTTAGAGAAGGAGGAGCAGCAGGGGTTAGAGAAGGAGGAGCAGCAGGGGTTAGAGAAGGAGGAGCAGCAGGGGTTAGAGAAGGAGGAGCAGCAGGGGTTAGAGAAGGAGGAGCAGCAGGGGTTAGAGAAGGAGGAGCAGCAGGGGTTAGAGAAGGAGGAGCAGCAGGGGTTAGAGAAGGAGGAGCAGCAGGGGTTAGAGAAGGAGGAGCAGGGGTTAGAGAAGGAGGAGCAGCAGGGTTAGAGAAGGAGGAGCAGCAGGGGTTAGAGAAGGAGGAGCAGCAGGGGTTAGAGAAGGAGGAGCAGCAGGGGTTAGAGAAGGAGGAGCAGCAGGGGTTAGAGAAGGAGGAGCAGCAGGGGTTAGAGAAGGAGGAGCAGCAGGGGTTAGAGAAGGAGGAGCAGCAGGGGTTAGAGAAGGAGGAGCAGCAGGGGTTAGAGAAGGAGGAGCAGCAGGACAAGGAGGAGCAGCAGGGGTTAGAGAAGGAGGAGCAGCAGGGGTTAGAGAAGGAGGAGCAGCAGGGTTAGAGAAGGAGGAGCAGCAGGGTTAGAGAAGGAGGAGTAGCAGGGGTTAGAGAAGGAGGAGAAGCAGGGTTAGAGAAGGAGGAGCAGCAGGGGTTAGAGAAGGAGGAGCAGCAGGGTTAGAGAAGGAGGAGCAGCAGGGTTAGAGAAGGAGGAGCAGCAGGGGTTAGAGAAGGAGGAGCAGCAGGGGTTAGAGAAGGAGGAGCAGCAGGGGTTAGAGAAGGAGGAGCAGCAGGACAAGGAGGAGCAGCAGGGGTTAGAGAAGGAGGAGCAGCAGGGGTTAGAGAAGGAGGAGCAGCAGGGGTTAGAGAAGGAGGAGCAGCAGGGGTTAGAGAAGGAGGAGCAGCAGGGGTTAGAGAAGGAGGAGCAGCAGGGGTTAGAGAAGGAGGAGCAGCAGGGGTTAGAGAAGGAGGAGCAGCAGGGGTTAGAGAAGGAGGAGCAGCAGGGGTTAGAGAAGGAGGAAGAGCAGGGGTTAGAGAAGGAGGAGCAGCAGGGTTAGAGAAGGAGGAGCAGCAGGGGTTAGAGAAGGAGGAGCAGCAGGGATTAGAGAAGGAGGAGCAGCAGGGGTTAGAGAAGGAGGAGCAGCAGGGTTAGAGAAGGAGGAGCAGCAGGGGTTAGAGAAGGAGGAGCAGCAGGGGTTAGAGAAGGAGGAGCAGCAGGGGTTAGAGAAGGAGGAGCAGCAGGGGTTAGAGAAGGAGGAGCAGCAGGGGTTAGAGAAGGAGGAGCAGCAGGGGTTAGAGAAGGAGGAGCAGCAGGGGTTAGAGAAGGAGGAGCAGCAGGGGTTAGAGAAGGAGGAGCAGCAGGAGTTAGAGAAGGAGGAGCAGCAGGGGTTAGAGAAGGAGGAGCAGCAGGGGTTAGAGAAGGAGGAGCAGCAGGGGTTAGAGAAGGAGGAGCAGCAGGGGTTAGAGAAGGAGGAGCAGCAGGGGTTAGAGAAGGGGGAGGAGCAGGGGTTAGAGAAGGAGTAAGAGCAGGGGTGAGAGAAGGAGAAGCAGCAGGAGTTAGAGAAGAGGAAGCAGCAGGGGTAGAGAAGGAGGAGCAGCAGGGGTTAGAGAAGGAGGAGCAGCAGGGTTAGAGAAGGAGGAGCAGCAGGGGTTAGAGAAGGAGGAGCAGCAGGGTTTAGAGAAGGAGGAAGCAGCAGGGGTTAGAGAAGGAGGAATAACAGGGGTAAGAGAAGGAGGATCAGCACGGGTTAGAGAAGGAGGAGCAGCAGGGGTTAGAGAAGGAGGAGCAGCAGGGATAGAGAAGGAGGAGCAGCAGGTTTTAGAGAAGGAGGAGCAGGAGGAGTTAGAGAAGGAGGAGCAACAGGTGTTAGAGAAGGAGGAGCAGCAGGGGTTAGAGAAGGAGGAGCAGCAGGGGTTAGAGAAGGAGGAGCAGCAGGGTTAAGAGAAGGAGGAGCAGCAGGGGTTAGAGAAGGAGGAGCAGCAGGGTTAGAGAAGGAGGAGCAGCAGGGTTAGAGAAGGAGGAGCAGCAGG
>JAWQFJ010024521.1:22500-30000 GCA_034096865.1 Theodoxus fluviatilis | reverse complement strand
CCTTAGATTAGGAATAATTAAGTGACCTGCGCACTCACAACACGTTCAGTGGAGGAGACACACACTGTCCATTTTATACAGATCATGTAGAAGATGAAATTCATTTCCTGTTAGAAAGTGAAACATATAAGGATCTTAGAGAAAAATATGTTTAAAACTATATTCAGTATATAAACAACAGAGGCTTTACCTTTCTGATTGACGGACGAGGATACATTAAAACAAAACATGTTGCTATGTTTATACATTATGCACTCAAACGCTGTCGTCAACGTCTCCAAGACGAAGAGAAGCTTTACTTGCATCACTAGAGGATCAAGCTAAAATCGACCCATTCCCTACCCCACCCTCCAGCCCGCTTCGAACCATGGTCGCCTATGCCACCAAATAACTACAGATGTCTGCATATAAGAATGAACGCATCAAATGACGAGAAAAGACCCTGCTTTCCTCTTGTTCACCTTGTACATCCCACCCCCCACCCCACCCCCCACCCCACTCATTGCTTGGCTGAGCTTCAAGAAGGAAATGTAAGCTTAATTGTTTGTTTATTTTCTTCCTTTTGCTTTTGCCGTATTAGCAAAGATATCCATTTATGCAAATGCAACATGCTCAAAATGTGTAACAATTGCGTACCGTAAAAACACCGTTAACATTCTCTCTCTCTCTCTCTCTCTCTCTCTCTCTCTCTCTCACACACACACACACACACACACTCCCTCTCTGTATCTCTCTCTCTCTCTCTCTCTCTCTCTCTCTCTCTCTCCCTTCTTCCCTCCGTCCCTCCCTCCCTACCTCCCTGCCTCTCTCTGTCTCTCTCTCTCCCTGCCTCTCTCTGTCTCTCTCTCTCTCTCTGTCTGCCTCTCTCTCTGTCTCTCTCTCTCTCTCTCTCTCTCTCTCTCTCCCTCCCTCCCTCTCTCTCTCTCTCTCTCTCCCTCTCTCTCTCTCTCTCTCTCTCTCTCTCTCTCTCTCTCTCTCTCTCTCTCTCTCTCCCCCCCCCCCCCGCCGACAGGGACGGCGACCTCTGCGCTCTGTTGGCGCCAGAGAGTCTGGCAGGGGCTGCACTCTCAGACAGACCACGTCTCCCGCCTCGAGGCACCGTGGCCTCGATCGCAAATGCTTTCTAGTCCAAGCGTTTGTCTCCACGCACGCAAGTACACTTCACTTGCATGCAAACCACGGCAAGAATGTCAATTATCACTAGAAAAAACCCCACCCCTAAATCCTGAGTGAATGTTGGTAAGTACCCACAATAACAAACAGTTTGTTTCGCATGAAGGTGTCTCCCACAAGAGAGGTATATTTCCTCGTGGCGAGTTGTTTTTGTTTGGAAAACATGTGTAAGATCAAGGTCTAGGGACTGACTGACCGCCTCCATGCATGGCTGAAGCCGACTCACCGACTTATGTACGTGCTGAACCTGTCGAACTGACCTACTGACCGTCCCACTGTTTTCAGTTTTCACCAACCAACACACGACACTTGATTTCTCAGGTACTTGTTCATAGTGTTGATTTTAACCAGGAACGCACGCGAATGCACCTTCTCCAAATTACACACACACACACACACACACACACACACACACACACACATGTACATACACACGCGCGCGCGCGCTCGCGCAGATGACAGACATACAGACGGACAGACACATCGGCAAATAACAAAAATTGAATACGAATACCAAAAGAACAATCATCTCTCTCTCTCTCTCTCTCTCTCTCTCTGTGTACGCTCAATATCTCTCTCTCTCTCTCTCTCTCCCACCCACCCCCATAAACCATCCCGCCTGATCCAGGGTGACAGTGGTCGCAAAGCCCACACACGTGGTTACACACAAATCCAGGATTGACTGGATGAGCGATAAGAAAGAGCAGTCACTCTCATGCAGTTCATATCATGTATGTAGTCTGGCATTCCAGAGATAGAGCACTGTATCTGTGTTGTGTACCAGAAAGCTTCACTTGCTGCGGTGAGAGCGAATGAACACAACCTGCATTGCTTCTAAAGAGTGCATGATCGACGCACACGAGCAATAAGTCTGTTCAAGCAATAGTCTCATCGGGACAATAACTATCAAAGCTGAGTGAATATTAAGTCGTCGTCACTTGCAAACCCATCAATAACGCTACACATTCTCCCCGATCCAACAGCATTACTTACTCAATTGATCGTAGAGGGGAACTTGTTACGTGTCCGAACTGGTACTGAAGTAGTTTGGAAGGAGAAAAGGTACTCCGGACGTGGTGAAGGTTAGACTCGTATCAGCAGTACGATCCTCACTCTCGTACGTTCTGTCGCATCAACCACACAACCACGTGCGTTTACTCGGCTGCTGAGCTTTACGTTAGCACCAATGGACCAATCAGAGTGTTCGTTCGTCCTTCTCCCCCTCCACTCCCCCACCACCACTCCAACACCCCCCCCCCCCCCCCCCCCCCCCCCCCCGTTCTATGCCTTTTGTGTATTCTGTGTACTCTCTCCCTCCCCGCGCCCGCCCACCCCCCCACCCCCATCAGCACCCCCCCCCCCCCAACCTGTTTCTTCCCCGCATTCCCTACCCCCGCCGCAGTGTTGTTAACTAATGAGCGCTTTTGCGCGGGTAAAGGGAAGCAACTCGCCGCTAGGTGGCGCCGTCGAGGCGCGTCAACCTTCTCTGTCAGTGAATCTCTGTTCCGTACTGTAACTTTCATTCCGGCGAACCTCTTTGAGCCTTATTTTGCAATTTTCTGCATCTTGTGACTACCGAAAATGGCAAAACCATTCGGAGAGTTAACCAAGAGTTGAGAGCTGCATTACGTCGGAGAAATGCACGGATCTCTGGACGAAAGGCTGATTTGGTGGCAAGGTAGTTCAAGAGTTTTCTCAGATTCACAATCGCATTGTTTTGACGCTGTACAATAGTTATTGATCTATATATTTTTCGGTGATACTTAATGTGTTATAAATTACCGAAGTGGCGGAAAATGGCAGGATTTTGTTCAGTGGCTTGTTCAAGTTGTTGGCAATTTCGTTAAATACTAATCTAATGTAGGTATGTCACAATGATTTTTTTTTGGGGGGGTGGAAGATTAAAATACACCATTAAAAAGCACTAAAAAGTAGAAACATTGTAGAATTTTTTTTTATCGGTTAATATTTTTTTAATGACGTTTATTTGAAGGATTAAAATATTTGTGAAGAAAAGTGCTCCCAAATTTTTCTGTTTTGTATTACAGCCAGAACTCCGTTGTTTTTTGCTCAATTATCTCACAACTTGGCGGGTGCATGGGCTTCTTATATCATGCAGATGATCTAACCAAGTGTTGACAGACGGAAAAATACTGGGCCTGGAAACAAACAACAAAACAAACCACAACATACACGATGTAGCAGACAGCAAAGAGCTATTCCGCCAATCAAAATACTGCGATTTGGTCACGTGACAAGAACCTCTGTGTACCTGCATGTTTTGTATTACAAATGGCCAGAACTCCGTTGTTTTTTGCTCAATTATCTCACAACTTGACAGGTGGGCTTCTTATATCATGCAGATGATCTAACCAAGTGTTAACAGACGGGAAAATACTTGGCCTGGACACAAACAACAAAACAAACCACAACATACACTGTCAGCCTTTGCTGCTAGCGAGTCAGTGACGCGAATCGCAAGCGCCCCCTATCGGCAGACAATTCCCGCGCAAAAGCGCTCATTCACTCTTCAACCATCTAGACGACGGTGAGAATGGCACTCCGGCTATCACACCATCCACACCACCCCTCCTACTACCCACCCACCCCCCACCGCCTCCCCCGCGAAGCTCCGCCCCTGCCGGCGGAAACTCCTTCCCCCTGTACCCCTACTCTCTCACGCCAAATCCCCAACCCCCACCCCCACCCCCTACCCCCACCCCTACCCCCTCCCTGCCTGAAAGCTTGAAGATGCCGCCTGCCCTGGCGTCAGTTTGCCGCCGGCTGACTGGGAAGGACCTCCCCTGCCTAGCGGGCGGGGAGCAGGGACGCGTTGCTTGCGCGAGGAACCTTGCAAGATCTTGCGAGGAGCAGGCCGGCGTCAACGTGTTTCAACATGTATAAAGCAAATGTAAAGACAGTCAAATGTTTGACACATGTTGACACCGGCTTATTATTTGGCAACGAGGCAGGCTGAGCATTGCATCCCTGAGGGTGGGGTGGAGCGTGGAGGAGAGGAAAAGTACTTAGGTGTGAGAGGAGGATCGAGGGAGAGGGTGGAAGAGGGGGCCGCCGGAGGAGTAGAACGGTTTGCCGTTGACCAATGTGGATAGGCAGTTAACAGTCATTCGAGACGGGTGAATTGATTGACTCACTGACGTTGATTGAACGAGAAGGCAGATGATAAATCACGAGTGACTGGCTGTCTCCAAGCTGCTGCGTGGTAATCAGACTTCAGGGAAGCTGTGGTATGCAAACAATGAAGCTGTGGTATGCAAACAATGAAGCTGTGGTATGCAAACAATGAAGCTGTGGAATGCAAACAATGAAGCTGTGAAATGGAAAGAGGACAGCAGCTGTGTGACTATGAGAGATTCGAAACAACAGTTGGCGACAACGGCCGGATGCCATCCTTGAAAACCACAGCTTGCGATCGATGCCTGCGGATGCAAGTTTCTCAGAAGCAATCCTTATAGCATCATACGCACTCCTCTCTTGGGATTAAAGGCGCGTTTCGTTTCGAAAAGTGTTTTTTGTGTTCAGAGATGAGCGCATACAGCGAGCCTTTGCGAAGCCCAAACTGTTTTCTCCTCATTGAACCTGTCCACGCAGGCTCTCACCATGAGCTCTAATCTCTGAACAGTTCTTAACTACCTTCAGAAAGGAAAGGCGCTTCTGGTCAAGCGAGAGGATCGCGAATGAAGGGTTGGGATTGCTTCAGAGAAACTCGCCACTATGCTGGTCAGGTGAACTCGTCGGCTTTTCCATCTGCAAAACTCACTGGAGGTGATTTTTTTTCTCCAAACAAATGATTTGGCCGGTCAGTCTGAAAATAATTATGTGTCCGCAGCTTCAGCTCGTGTGACCGAAAGCGAGGAGGTTCTGCGCGTGCTCCAGCAATCTTTAAACACATTTGAATTACAAAAATGTAAAATTGTAATGAGATGCATATACAGTACTAAATCAGTTCAAACTTTACAGTGATCAAGATACATGTTCAGGATATTCTTAGAGGAGAACAAATATGATCATCACAGTAAAACAGTTATAGTCAATACAATGATAACAAATTTGGAGCACGCCAAGCGAAAAGCTAGCAACGCGGGTAATCATTACATAGAAACACTTTCATGGTCTTAATATAATTGAGATCGAATACAACTAGAAATATATACAGTATATAATGGAGTTTCTCACAGGCAATAATTGCTTTATTTGCAGATCACAGGAAGAAAATTTTTCATCAGTACATACATTGATTGTTTTGCTACCATACCACGGAGCTATATGCACTAAATACAGAAAAATCTTTCACCGAATTATTTTTAGATATTGCAAAGTATTGACTTTAAATCAGGTCATGGATTTGATACAAGCATTGGACGACAGGATTTAACACAAAATAATACCAGAAATGTATCGACTGAATTCTTCATGACTGTGTATATTGAACATCAAATCGCGCAACTCCACATGAACCAGAGAATATTTTCTCCTCGTGTCCACATATCCCACCCTCTCACCCTGTTATTCAGATCGGCATCAAACACACACACGCACGCGCGCGCGCGCACACACACACACACACACACAACCCTAAACACAAACACACACACGCACACGCACGCATACACACACGCACGCACACACGCGCGCGCGCGCACACACACACACACACACACACACACACACACACACACATACCATTTCCTGTATGATGAAGGATCAGAAGAAGAATCTTCTATTCGAAATTTCCCATGTACATTAACTGCAACTCAAATATGGCGTGAAGTGGCATTGGAGAATCTGTCTTTTTCTTTATATTGATACATATTTTCCCCACCAGTATGAGGGAATCTAAATAAAGTGTAGTTCTTACATCAAAGTTTTCACGCTGCTGCAATCCCAATAGGATGTCTAAGTTAGGCATGCTTCAGCAACGAGTATGAAGTTGATAATGCCTGGAGGAAACAGCCTTGCAGGAAGACAAGGAATTTGATAAGTGACGAGGCTCTGTGGCCGAGTGGTTAGCGCGCTGGACCTACAGTCGCTTGAGCCCAGTGGGTACGGCGTTCGAAGCTGCGCGGTTCCCAGAGTTGCATCCTTGAGCAAGATGCTTAACTCGCATTGCTTCTCCCCACCCAGGAGTAAAACCCGGTACCTGTGAGGGCAATGTTGGCAAAATGTAGTGTGATTAACCCTTGTATGCGGCCAAGCGCCAGCATCGGGTTGGAATACTCCCCAGGGAGCGGAGTTGGTGCTGGTACCTGACTGTGTGCGTCTTAAATGTCTGTCACTATGTTTGTTGTGAGGGACCAGTGAGGATTGATCAAGATGCCCAGTGATCAGGAGGTAAAGTGCAAAGCGGTTTGAGACCCAGGCAAAGGGTGTAAGTCGCTATAAAAAACCACACCTTTACCTTCTTTTTTTACGAGGCTCCTCTATGAAGTCCCCGCAGATCTACTCAAAAAGTAGACTCAGCAGATTAGGACTCTTCTAGTATTTGCCGGGTGTCGCGTTGTCGTACGTTGGTTGGTGGTTGCCTGCCGCTAGCGACAAGGGTAGACTGACTGCGCAGCTCAGTCTGCCTGTCGAGTGTGTGTGTGTTGATGTGGCTCGCCTAGGCCGATACGTGAGCCACAGTGACGGGGACAGTGGGGACACAGGAAGGCAGCTCTGCAGGTGTCCGGAGCCGCCGCTCTTCTCCTCTCCCTGCCAATGGCGAGTCGGTCGCGTCTGGTCTCCTCGAAGGTGCTTGTCGCTTTCCTTGCGGCCACCCTCCAGTGCGATTTACAAGACTTTTGTTTCGTGTTTATGAAAAGTATCTGTTCGTGTATGCAAGCGCAACATCCGGGCGCTCGGTATCAGCACCTCAAATTGGGCCCCCTGTGGGTTGGGGGTCAGAATAGACCCACCGCGTCTCCCTACGCGATTCGTAACAGGTGAATAACTAGGGACATCGTGACTTGATTTGCGCTTTTCTAAACAATTCTATTGACTATCGTGCTTAATGGCCTTGCATAGCTTATAAAGGCAGATATGCCGTAAAATTCCACCCATCCAACCATCCATCCATCCATCCATCTACCCACCCACCCATCCATCCATCCATCCAGCCAGCCAGCCAGCCAACTAACCAGCCAGCCAGCCAACAATCCAGCCAGCCAGCCAGTCAGCCATTCCTCCAAGGCAACAAGCCATCCGTCCATTCGCCCATCCGGCCCTGCGTACCTCCCTCCCTCCCTCCCTCCCTCCCTTCCTCCCTCCCTTCCCCCCCCCCTCCCTCCCTCCAACTATCCCTCCCTCCCTCGATCCATCCATCGATCA
>JAWQFJ010024521.1:10000-17500 GCA_034096865.1 Theodoxus fluviatilis | reverse complement strand
TGGATTGACAGCTCCACCTTGAGAGGAGATAGTGTTGTCACGCTCCGCTACTCTCTTTCCGCTCACTTTGCGCCCCCCCCCCCCCCCCCTCCCCCACCTCTCTCGGTCATACCCCTCCCGCCCTCTCCTTATTCCTCTCTCCATCCCCTGCCCTCCTGCCCCCTGCCCTCCTGCCCCCTGCCCTCCTGCCCCCTGCCCTCCTGCCCCCTACTCTCCTGCCTCCTGCCCTCCTGCCCCCTGCCCCCTGCCCTCCTGCCCCATACCCTCCTGCCCCCTGCCCTCCTGCCCCATACCCTCCTGCCTCCTGCCTCCTGCCTCCTGCCCTCCTGCCCCCTGCCCCCTCTGCATCTCCCCGCCCTTAGTCTTTAATTCTCGTCTCTATACACACCCACACAGTTGCATTCAGATTCCTGCATTTTGTGTACGAATCGATCTCGCTCTGTTCTAAGCAATGGTTTTCAACGCAGTGGTGCGATTTTATGTAGCAACTTATTCACTGCAATATAAGACTCAACGCCCTTTCCGCTTTACCCTCTGATCACCCTGGTGTGTTGCACCCTGATGCTAATTCTGACAGACAAATTAAAAATGGATCAGCCATTTTCGTTCAGATAGATGGCCAGTCACATTTCTTCCCCTAAAAACTTCTCATCAGCGTAATGTTTTGCAACGCTAATAGCAAAAACATTTTTAAAAGCTGAAAGTTTGACCCAACAAGTACAAAACAATATGCTGAAAGGAAATTTAATGAAAAAAAGAAGACGGGAGCGATGGGTGAAGTCTATTGCATTGCTCGGGATTCTAGGTTAAGAGGCTCGCCTCACGACTGTCCGGTGCGGAGTTCAATTCAGCACGGATCCTTGCGTCGCATCCTTGGGCAAGGCGCTTATTTAGCCCGCATTGCTTCTCCTACCGAGAAGTAAAACCTGAAACTGCGCGCTGCACAGTGGCGACTGAGGATACAAAAATTTTAAAACAAATTCTCATGTGTTTGAGCAAAAGAAAACATTTTTATCATGTCTCATCGATACAAGTTTTGTCGTCTGCATACACCATTGAAACTGCATCAATGAAACGAAGATGTTTCTATCCTACTGTTGTCAGGAGTTCCAGCTGATGGGGGTGTAAGCGGTTCCGCCCTATGCTCCTCTATGCTTAGGCCTTAAAAAAATTGGTCGTATAGGTGGAAGCCAGTTTTGGACTTGGCGCGGTGAAAAGCTGATGACGAAAGAGAACGCCGGCCCAGCTGGTGAAGGCGCTACCAAGCTCCAAAAGCTTGTAAGGAAAAAAAAAAGGTGGTTAAGGTTACATGGGGGTAAAAAGGGTAGATAAACCTGATTTTATGTTGGTTAAGGTTACATGGGGGTAAAAAAGGTAAATAAACCTGATTTTATGGGGGTTAAGGTTACATGGGGCTAAAAAGGGTAAATAAACCTGATTTTATGGGGGTTAAGGTTAAATGGGGGTAAAAAGGGTAGACAAACCTGATTTTATGGTGGTTAAGGTTACATGGGGGTAAAAAGGGTAGATAAACCTGATTTTTATGGTGGTTAAGGTTACATGGGGGTAAAAAGGGTAGATAAACCTGATTTTATGGTGGTTAAGGTTACATGGGGTTAAAAAGGGTAGATAAACCTGATTTTATGGTGGTTAAGGTTACATGGGGTTAAAAAGGGTAGATAAACCTGATTTTATGGTGGTTAAGGTTACATGGGGGTAAAAAGGGTAGATAAACCAGATTTTATGGTGGTTAAGATTACATTGGGGTAAAAAGGGTAGATAAACCTGATTTTATGGTGGTTAAGGTTACATGGGGTAAAAAGGGTAAATAAACCTGATTTTTAAATTCTGATAATGATCCTAATGTGTGTGTGTGTGTTTTAAGAATTGCTAATGGCAGCTGCCACCGGATGCTCCCCTCATCAGCTGGAAGCCATGGTCATTCAGCCCTCGGGGCATCACTGCAGCAGCTCGGCCACGGGCAGCCTGACGCAGCACATTGTGCCACTAGGGGGCGTCTTGTAAGGGTGGGATCCCCCCCCTCATGCCAGGGTGGACGATCTACCCCTCTCCCGCCAAATTCAGAGAGATGCTGTCTCGGCAGTATTTTGCACGCGCTAGATGACAAGTGCTACATTTCTCGGCTTTGTATCCATGCTGTGAATGAATTGCATCATGAAGTATGACATGTCAGGTATAAAGTAGATTAATTTGTGCATACACTAAATTTCTTCTCGCTGAAATCGCTTTAAAAAACTGAAATACATGTAGGTCTCATAGAGAAGATGAGACAGCACGCAGTTTGTTGTTAACACCTCCTCCCCCCCCCCCCTCTCTCTCTCTCTCTCTCTCTCTCTCTCTCTCTCTCTCTCTCTCTCTCTCTCTCTACCTCTCTTCCTAGATCGAAAAAAGGTTTAACGTCGGCAGGGAAAAAAGGTTTGGTCGGGTTACCTTAACCACAACGCCTTTTGTTTTAAGTTGACCTCTAATGGTGGAAGGTGGAGTCAATCAAACTGTCTCATCATGACCAGTTTCGCCGCCTGCGAACTGAAGTGAAACTGTTTCAGTTAAACTTTTTCAGTGAAACAGATACGTTTCTGTATCTGGGAGGCATGAGAGGTGTGTTTCAGTCGCACTCTGTTCGACGGCTTTCACACAACAAAAGACTCGATGCAACCGGACTCTTCGCATCACTAGGAAGGCAAAACTGTGGCCCTCCACCGCAAAATGAGATGACGGATGTTCACATGGAAATGATTGTAAAATGGACACATTTTTGTTTCCAATGATGCAGAAATCTTCAAGAAAGAAGATATTCTGACAAAGTCGTAGGCTACTGAGAACTGGTATCCACTGGTATGATGGTTTGAGAAAATGGATTTTGTAGTCTTCTTCTTCTTCTTCTTCTTCTTCTTCTTCTTCTTCTTCTTCTTCTTCTTCTTCTTCTTCTTCTTCTTCTTCTTCTTCTCCTCCTCCTCCTCCTCCTCCTCCTCCTCCTCCTCCTCCTCCTCCTCCTCCTCCTCCTCCTCCTCCTCCTCCTCCTCCTCCTTCTTCTTCTTCTTCTTCTTCTTTTTCTTCTTCTTCTTCTTCTTCTTCTTCTTCTTCTACTACTACTACTACTACTACTACTACTACTACTACTACTACCACTACTACTATAACATCTACTACTACTACTACTACTACTTTTACTACTACTACTACTACTACTACTAGCACCACCACCACTACTACTACTACCACCACGACCACCACTACTACTACTACTACTACTACTACTACACCTACTACTACTACACCTACTACTACTATTACTACTCCCACTAGTACTGCTACTACTACAACTACTACCACTACCACTACTACCACCACCACCACTGCTACTCCACCTCCTCCTCCTATACTCCTTCTGTCCTCCTTCTACCCTTCCCCTCGACGTCCTCCTCCTCGCTGCCATCTGCTGTCTCCGCTTGTCCATGACTAGCACTCCTCTCAGCTTCAAACCTGAACGCCCCCCCCCCCCCCTCCCCACCCCCCACCCCCGCCCCTACCCCGCCTGCAGGGTGGCCGTTCTGCTTCAGTGGGCTTTCACACCACAACCACCCCTCGTCCTCAGTTCCACAATGTCTCCTGTCCACAACCTGCTTCTAGCCACGCCCCATGTTTCTCCCACCCACCCACTCTTCCCTTTCCAACCCTGTAGTGGCTTTCCCACCCCTCTCCTTTAGTACTTAATCTCCTGGAATCATCAACACCTGTGTGTGCACAAGATGTGTTGAGAGACCACCTGTTGGGGCGCCCCTCACAACGACCGTCTGTAAGGGATAACCGTCTTCTTCCCTTGGGCAATCACTCTCTCTGACGTCATGCTGCCAGTCACTGCGCGCTATCTCTGATAGCTCTCTAGGCTCTTACTCTCCTTCTCTCTTTGTCTCTCTCTGTCTCTCTGTCTGTCTGTCTGCCTTTCTCTGTCTGTCTGACTGTCTGTCTGTCTGTCTGTCTGTCTGTCTCTCTCTCTGTCTCTTTCACTCTGTCTCTTTCTCTCTCTCTCTCTCTCTCTCTCTCTCTCTCTCTCTCTCTCTCCATCTTACTGTATATGGTTCAGAGGTATGGGGTGTAGAGAACTGTGAAGCAGTTGAATCCGCCCATGTATCTACAATGAAGAAAATTATAAATGTTGCCATTAGAACACCTAATGCATTAATTTATTGAGAATTAGGCCGTTATCCATTACGCATCATCGCCGCTGAGAGCAGTCAAATATACTGGCTGAAAGTTATTAATATGCCCTCTCATCGATATCCACGCATGGCTTATGACATGTTGCTTATTAAGGGACAAAATACAGATAACTGGGCAAATAAAATTAAAGCCTTATTATGTACTCACGGATACTCCAATGTTTGGTCTGAACAGCAAGTAACAGATGCGAGAACATTCCTGTGTACATTGCGCCAAAGATTGATAGACAGCTTTAACCACGAATGGGAAGAAACAATGACAAGAAATCGTTTCACTGAATATCGATTATTCAAAATGGGAAGATATTTTGAGTCTTACCTGAACGATATCGATAAACAGATCTTCCGTGAAGCGCTGACTCGTTTTAGGTTTGGAATTAGTGACAATAGAACACACAAATTACGGTATTCCCACACTGAGATAGATTTGTTGTGCCCAATGTGCACTGAGGAAGATGAAGATGATATACACTTCATATTGCACTGTCCCGTGTACAATGACCTACGTATAAAGTATTTACTCTCCACTTCTTGAGGCAGACATCCGGGGGCATCTTGGGCAGTGGAATGGACGCTTCGGATGGCGTGGAATGTGCAGGAGAAAATGTACCGGCATTGAAGAGGCACACATCTTCGCATGTCTAAACAAGCCCTAGTATTTTAAATAAATCCAGATTTTTCCCGTCCCAGGGATAGAACCACGGCACTGCGCCTCGCACATCGTCCACTCCCAAACCACGCTCGCCTATCTCCGCCTGTCATTTACTTTGATTCAAAGTCTACGACGTGCCAAAGCAAAAACAAGAAAAAAATCTTTACAGGATATTCCCTTCCCTTCCAACTTACCTAAAAAAAAAAGCGTACGTAATGTTGTTGAAAGAGAATACAATTACATCAGTAAAGATGAATTGGGCATGATCCCTCCCGCATTGTCTATCAAAGCTTGGGTTTACATATGTATGGACGAATGGGAAAAAAACTCATAACTGTAAAATGTTTATCTGGAGACTGCGAGACTGTTAACTCCAAAATATAGTATGAGACTTACTGAGATAAATCACTTTATAGTGTATAAATTATTCAAGCGTTAGATAGAGTGTGAAAGCTATCTGAATATAGACAATTGATATAAAAGATAGGGATGCATTTGTATGCCTCCGTCTCAGGAACGATGATCTCAGAGCCAATAAAGGGAATGAATAACTCTCAGAAAAAAGAGTGTCCTTTCTGTACAGAGTTTGAGGACAAGAGTCACATTATAATCCGATGTCGTGTTTACGATTGTCTGAGGCACAACTGTATTTAAATCGCATACAAAAATCAAAGTATGTCGAAGTGAGGCATCTGCACGATGGACATGATGTAAGAAGAGCACGAGATGTTGCGATGTACATATTGTTTGCTCTTACACTACGCTGAGAACAGTTGGAAAATTCTCCAGGTAATCAAGTATTAGTATGAATGAAAAAATTAACGTGACTGCTTTATCATAATGATTTGCAATGATGGAGCGTGTCAGAGTACATACTTGTAAGATGATGTGGACAGTTCTAAATTTCAACATGCAGATATGCGATAATTTGAATGCGATGCACTATGAGGTTGTAACAATATAGAACACTTACTTTTGTAAAACGATGTAGAGAGCAGTTCATTTTAATGGCATTCTTTTTACTATGGAGATGTCTACTCCTATATGCAAAATTTCCCGGGACTATAAGTTATATTTTATGTAAGATAGGTCGTCTGCCTTAAATAAGATGATCAACTAACCAATCAATCATTTAAAACCAGCCAGCCAAGGAACCAGCCAAAGGGCCAGTCATCCAGCCAGCCAGGCTGCCAGCCAGTCAGCCAAAGTGACAACCAGCTAGCATGTGACCGCCTTTTCATCTGCATTTACTTCCGAATTAGCTTTTTAAAAACGAAACAAAAAAGAACCTTACCCAACTCCTGAGACTCTGAGCCCAGTCCTCGCTTGGGACAAAATACAAAACCTTCTATGAAGCTTCTGCATCCATTCTTAACCGGCAGTCCGACAACCCCACCTCATTACACACATAAAGATATTGTAGGCATTGGCTGTATATAGCAACTTATCCCCGATGTCTGGAGCTCAAACCGCTTAACGGTTTGCTCCCTGATGATTGTGCCACTTAATCAATTTTTTTTTCAACCGGCACCTGACGACAGACACAGTGATGGGGAGAGACAGGTAAGACACACAAAGTCAGGTAGCGGCAGCTTAGTCTCCACTCCTTGTGAAGCTTTCCCACCCGATGCTGGTTCACAGCCCCATGCAGGATTAATGAGGCTGCAGTGTGTGGTCACACCTGACGACAGACACAGTGATGGGGAGAGACAGGTAAGACACACAAAGTCAGGTAGCGGCAGCTTAGTCTCCACTCCTTGTGAAGCTTTCTCACCCGATGCTGGTTCACAGCCCCATGAAGGGTTAATGAGGCTGCAGTGTGCGGTCACAGGTACCCACTTATAATCATGAATGTCAATCAAAATGGGAAATGTGGAAACTGAATACAGTCAGAAAGCCACGCCACCCGCAAAACCAAGGCTCGGTCGAGAGAGCAAACGCGACATTAAAGATATGCTGATCGCTTGGGTGACTGACAGTCAATCGCCATGAGCTGAACCCACTTCGTCTTCAGGAGATCTTTAAAGTGAATCAACAGGACCAGCTGCTACTGTCCTTTTGAATGAACTGCCAGCAAGTGGATCAGCTGACTTCACTGTAGAAGATCTTCCAACTAAACCTGCAGGACCGGGATTTTCTGTCAGTGTTACTAAACCGGCAGCAGGTGAATCAGCTGACATCACACTTCCAACTGAAACATCCTTTGATGTCATCACACAGATGAGACAGTTTGTGACACAGCTGACATGCATATATGCAACCTTCCACGGTCGCGGTTTGAAGACCACACAGCGCTTCTTCTTTTGGGTTGAAGACGACGGGAAATCTATTGCCAACGACAAGCCAGATGAAAGTGCCAAGTTGAACAGGCTGAGCGAATGGTGAAGAGAAGCAAACCTTTGCCTTGCAGAAAAAGAAGACATTGTCGCAGTCTCTATTCCACTCGTTGAAGGAGGTCAAGGAAATTCTAGAAACATTTTGGGAGTTATTTTAGATAGAAAAGATAACAATATTCACATTATTGCAACCAGGCATTACATTTTGAAAGGCTCGTACGAAAGGAATGAGTTTGAACTATGTCCACAAAATCTATTGGACATTGAAGGC
>JAWQFJ010024521.1:2500-5000 GCA_034096865.1 Theodoxus fluviatilis | reverse complement strand
AGGGTGGTGTGAATGAACGGTTGGGTCTAGATAGTCCGACCTTGTCCTGATTTCCCCGGTAGCGTCTATGGCTGCTTGGGGCCGCCTTTGGCTGAGTTACTGGAGCAGACCCCGAAAGCCAGGGGTTCCAGCTGATGGGGGCCGCCCCTGACTGAGCCACTGGAGCAGGCCCCGAAAGCCAGGGGTTCCAGCTGATGAGGGGGGCATCGAGTAGTTCCAGCCGCGTGTTACACCCTGCATGTAGTGTCTGAAGTGTTTGTGTCAATAGATGAGGCCGAAGGCCAGTGTTCTTAGTAAGATCCCATGGGTAAAATGGTCCAAGGTCACGATATCTAGGTTAGAGGAATTGGAGGAACACGGGTCAGCAGCATGAAATTGTACCGTGAAATTATCTCAGCGGTTCTGTTTGGAAATGGGACGAGAGTGTAGTGATAACATTATTAAATCTCGTTATTTTTATTAGCATTGTTATTAGTATTTATTATCATCATCATCATCATCATCATCATCATCATCATCAGCATCAACATCAGCATCATCATCATCATCATCATCATCATCATCATCATCATCATCATCATCATCATCATCATCATCATCATCATCATCATCATCATCATCATCAGTAGAAGTAGTAGTAGTAGTAGTAGTAGTAGTAGTAGTAGTAGTAGTAGTAGTAGTAGTAGTAGTTCTAGTAGTAGTAGCAGTAGTAGTTGCAGTAGTAGTGGTGGTAGAAATAGTAACAGAAGTAGTAGTAGTAGTAGTAGTAGTTTGTTGTTGATGTTGTTGTTGTATTGCGCCATTTTTAGAGCGGCTTGGCCAAATATTTAAAGCTCTATAAGAGGGTGCCCTTGCCAGAAGGAATGGTTAAACAGTTACTGAATTAGTCAGGATTGGCGGTTCATTTTTCAGTTTGATTAGGAGCTGGGTATGGTTTGATCTCATGATGTTGCATGTGGGCAGAAGCTACACGTGATCTAGGTCCGATCCTCCTGGGTGATTTGACCGCACATTGGGATCAATATGATCCTACCCTGTCCTCACGTCTCCGGGTAGCCTCTGCAGCTGTTAGTGGTCGCCCATGGCTGAGCTACCGGGGCTGAGTGCATGGGAAGGTTTATGGGGCTTGGTGCATGGGAAGGTTTATGGGGCTTGGTGCATGGGAAGGTTTATGGCAGCCTTTGAAATTGAAGTGGTGAGTCAGCTCAGCGATCCTTTAAGCACAAAGTCAACCAAATCGTGCTCAAATTTAATCCAACTTCCCTCCGCCCTCAACTAAAGGTAAAAGCATCCATCAAGGGAGCGAACTCAGCGCTGACTGTAAAACTTAATGGCGACCGAGTGGCCACTCCACTCGAAACTTTGACATGAGATTGTACACTATTTAGGAATGACTGCTGCTGTGAACTGACTGGGAAGAGCACAGAAACGTGTGATTCCACTGTGATAAACATTTGATCTCGTCAGTGAACTTCCAAGTGACTGTTCCATACATCGACACCTAAGTGGGTCATGCACAGTGGGTTGTTTGCATAATTTGCTAGACACTACCGTCCGATTTCGCGCCATGTTCCCCGTCAAGCGAAGCGATGATCAGCAGGCTAGTGCACCAACTCATGTTGCGAGAAAGTTGGAGAAGGAAGCGGGTGTTCCAGTATAATTTGTCTTCCATTTGATGTGCACAATGGTGATGAGTTGTACGCGCGTTTTTATTCAACCCGGTGCTTAATCAGAAGACGCTGATGCCTCACACTATGTCCAGACATGCGCAGCTTCATTTGACGGGCCGAGACCTCTGCTCCCCCGAGCTGTGATCCGCCATTTATTTATTCTCCAGTTCGCATGCAAAACGCTCATTTTAATAATTAACTGACACACATGCAAAGAAATCGTAACCAAACAACAGCATTAATTTCGAAGGAGGCGCGAAAGTGTCCGTTGTGGTCACGTGGACGATGTCATTAATCTCGTTCGAAGAAGTTGAGAAAGTGTTTTAAGACACAATTCAGTCACGTGACGTCTATTTAAAACCTCGCGCGCGGCAATTTTGTGACTGGCCAAAACTTTAACATATATTTTGAGTCGTCATTATCTGTTTTGGCGGATTCTCCGTTTGACGATACTCGAAAGCGTTTGTTGTTGTGAACGTGACAGAGTGTAACGGTTGCCAGCTAGGTGGGTGTTCTTGTTGAAGTGTTTAGTCCTGGACCTATAGATAATAACACTAGCACATATTTTTACATGAATCGCGACCCATACAAACAGTTGTCAATGATATTTGGGGTGACATGGGGATTTTTGTAGCGATCGCAACTTCCTCTCTACCCTCATCATCATCCTACCCCCCTCCCCACGCATTTCCACACACCCATATAGAGTCCCATCCCCCACCCCCCACCCCTGATTTCCAACATCCAATCTCCCTCTCTTTTCCAAGGGCAGACTGAGAGACTCACGTCTGGGCGCTTGTCCAGGATGGTAGTGGTCGGATGGGGTGGGG
>JAWQFJ010024520.1:12500-22992 GCA_034096865.1 Theodoxus fluviatilis | reverse complement strand
GATAGATAGATAGATAGATAGATAGATAGATAGATAGATAGATAGATAGATAGATAGATAGATAGATAGATAGATAGATAGATAGATAGATAGATAGATAGATAGATAGATAGATAGATAGATTAGATATATAAATTAGATAGATAGACAAGATAGATTAGATAGATATATAGATTAGATAGATAGATAGATAGATAGATAGATAGATAGATAGATAGATAGATAGATAGATAGACAGACAGACAGACAGACAGATAGATAGATAGAAAGATAGATAGATAGATAGATAGATAGATAGATAGATAGATAGATAGATAGATAGATAGATAGATAGATAGATAGATAGATAGATAGATAGATAGATAGATAGATAGATAGATAGATAGATAGATAGATAGATAGATAGATAGATAGATAGATAGATAGATAGATAGATAGATAGATAGATAGATAGATAGATAGATAGATAGATAGATAGATAGATAGATAGATAGATAGATAGATAGATAGATAGATAGATAGATAGATAGATAGATAGATAGATAGATAGATAGATAGATAGATAGATAGATAGATAGATAGATAGATAGATAGATAGATAGATAGATAGATAGATAGATAGATAGATAGATAGATAGATAGATAGATAGATAGATAGATAGATAGATAGATAGATAGATAGATAGATAGATAGATAGATGATAGATAGATAGATAGATAGATAGATAGATAGATAGATAGATAGATAGATAGATAGATAGATAGATAGATAGATAGATAGATAGATAGATAGATAGATAGATAGATAGATAGATAGATAGATAGATAGATAGATAGATAGATATAGATAGATAGATAGATAGATAGATAGATAGATAGATAGATAGATAGATAGTAGATAGATAGATAGATAGATAGATAGATAGATAGATAGATAGATAGATAGATAGATAGATAGATAGATAGATAGATAGATAGATAGATAGATAGATAGATAGATAGATAGATAGATAGATAGATAGATAGATAGATAGATAGATAGATAGATAGATAGATAGATAGATAGATAGATAGATAGATAGATAGATAGATAGATAGATAGATAGATAGATAGATAGATAGATAGATAGATAGATAGATAGATAGATAGATAGATAGATAGATAGATAGATAGATAGATAGATAGATAGATAGATAGATAGATAGATAGAAGAATGGAGAGAAAAAGAAAAAAGAAAGATAAATAGAGAGAATGAGAGAGTGAGAACATGAATGACTTTCAAACGTGTGTGTGTGTGTGTGTGTGTGTGTGTGTGTGAAAGGGATAGTGTGTGTGTGTGTGTGTGTGTGTGTGTGTGTGAGAGAGAGAGAGAGAGAGAGAGAGAGAGAGAGAGAGAGAGAGGAAGAGAACGTGAGAGATTGAGAAAAAGACAGAATGAGAAAGTGATTAACTTTCGAACGCAATAAGTTATTTTCACCAATTGTAGATAAAACAACACATAAGCAAACAAAGAATGTAAATGTGCATGTGTGTGTGTGTGAGAGAGAGAGAGAGAGAGAGAGAGTAGAGTGAGAGAGAGAGAGTGAGAGAGCGACGGACGGACAGACGGATACAGCGAAAGACGGAGAGAGGGATGGAGAGAAATTTTAAAAATGAAAATGAGAAATAGAGATAATGAGAGAGTATGGAAACATGACTGACTTTCGAATATGTGTGTGTGTGAGTGAGAGCGAGAGAGAGAAAGAGAAAGACAGAATGAGAGAGAGACAGAATGAGAAAATGAATTACATTCGAACGCAGTGTAATCTTAGCCAATCGTAAATTAAATTGCACATAAACAGAAAAAGTCTGTGAAATCCCCTCATCGCCACATATGCAAACTGTCAACAAAATTTCTTAACCATTTCCACACACAAACGGAAACCGTAAAGGCAGCGTCGAAAGCTGTTTGAGTTGCTGAAAGCATTTGCACATGAGAGAAAGACACGTTTTTCTGGGTTATCGACTGCTGTAGCTCCGTAGACTTACGTGAGGTATGCAGTAAATCACGTGAAACAACTTGCATGAAAATCAACCTTTGTCCTTTTTTCTCGGGCATATTCGCAATCCCATATAAAATACTTACGACAGAATCAAGTTTGCACATATAATCTACTATGACGGACGAAAATGAAATTGCTGTTTAAGAGTTTAGTCAGGCGACTCTCTCACCGTGAGTGCAGCTATGGAATCTCATTAAGAGTTAAACAAATGACCTTTATTGAATGTTTATGGGGAGAAAAATTGAGAGACGTGGCACCTTGTCGAAAACACTGAAATGGCAATTTTAAATGTTGTGCTGTGCACCTTGTCAGAGCGCAAAAGCTGACCAAACTATCCAAAGGTCGACACTGCACAAATGTATGCGAGGGAAACAAACAACAAAGGGGAAAGAAAAAGTGAACAGTAAGATAATGTGGCAGAGAGAAAATGAAGAAAGAACTGTTGATCGTTGAAGTATGCAGGCCCTTGTACCTGACAACAAAATGCAGAGAATTAAAGTGTTGAAAGGTCTGAAAGCACATTCATTACAAACGACTTGACGATCTCTTGTTTTAACATCGACGACAGAAGAAGTTCAATTGGATAAACCGCAACACTTAAAAGGAAGGTGGTGTCGTAAACATGATCATGTTTGGTATTGAATAGGTTTTCTTAAAGTTACTGCTTGATAAACTATATATGTGTCCAGAGTGATCCGTTCTTGTTTGTTGTCCGAGTATCATAAAGTTGTATTCACGCCAATCCCTTATTGGAGTAGCGTGGGTAAATTGGGATTTCTGTTATTATTTCTTTTCGTCAGAACTCTATCTGCCTGCTTTTTAAATGGAATATTAGCGCGTTCTCTGATGTGCTTTTTATTTTCTTACACACATAGTCCTTTTCCGAACACGGGCATTTTGAATTTTACAAAACCCTTCATTCTAACAAACAGAGAAGAAGAGAAAGCGAAAAAGCTCCGCCAACACAGGAAGGAGACAAAGGCAACAGGAAACATTTTTCTCCCTAAAGAGTGTTTTCCAAAGAGAGGAGTGCAAACACACGCAAAACCAAAGACAAACATCTCGTGAACAATGGCAGTGCCCTCCTGGAGATCTTTGGTTTTGCTTTGCCGTGTACCTTTTGAACCGTTAGGAAGTTAACTACAAAGCACCAGGTTTTTCAACCTTACCTTATGCGTGTTCTGCCAGCTACTTTTGGACACCAAAAGCTCCCATTTCGCCCACGCATGGAAAAAATACATCCCGGGATGGACTTCTTCTCTTCGGAAGTTGATAGCTTTCCACAAACTACACAAGAAAAACTCATCGAGTTTTCATGTGATATAAAGAGAAATACGGAATGATGTTTGATATAATTCTTTTATAACATCTTTCCCAGAATGGTATTCGCTGTAGAAACTGTTTAAGTCATGTATAGAGATGCTGTGATGTATTGGGACACCCCTGTACATGAATACTGGGTAGTTGCATGGGTAACGTGCCCTCGGGGTAGATGCGCTTTATGTTGTTTTCTGAGCTTGACAGTTACCAATATTATGTGTTTTTCTCTGTAGAATTTTAAACAAAAAAGTCTGAAGAAAACATAACACTTGTACACACAAACACACTGTTTTCCAATCTAGGCATGGTGTCGTAGAATTCTTCTTTCTCGTGAATCTTGACGTTTCCGTGAATACCAATACTAGGTTGCTCCTGGAAGTTGCGGGCAGTCTCATGTCGTACATTTATCTTCACACTTGTAACATAGTCTCTTTGTACTTCAGGTATCTGCATAACATCTTGGCAAAACGGAAGCGGATATAAGCAACGGTCGCTCAGACCTCTCCTATGGATCTTGGAGGCAACTTGCCCTTTCATGAAGCAGATGACAAAACACGCGTCCAAATCCCGTGCAAAGCCTGGTCCTGTTTGGTGGCGAGACATTACTCGTTTCGCGCGGTTTTTTGTCAGTTGGTTAGCTTTAAATAGCCTTGCCCTTTGCGTTTAGACACTGACTTATTTCTATATCAGACCGAGACAAATATTTCTTTTGAAGAACTTATTCTCGCGCAAAATGTGAGCGTGCAGAAGTGTTGCGCCCGAAATTTCCGCAACGCCGAATTTCTCAACTAATCAGCAAAACCAACCGGGGAAAAGAAAAAGTGCGCAAAACTGAGGTTGCATCTATATGACAGTATCATCAAAGACGTCTTTGGTATCAACGAGATGATTGGCGCGCAGCTATTTTAGGCAAACAATCAGCGCCCAGCTTCGCACGGGATGTCAGACAGCTGACGGGGCTCTAGGATTATGTTCAGATTAGGTCCACCACCCTGAGAGCATCAGGAAGACAGGGTCGAGACGCTTAAAGACGGGGCTCATCCCCTGGTGACCGTCTGCAGTCCAACATCTCTAGAAGTTTCTTGTCCCCTCACTCACACTGAAATTTGCCTTCTTGTTTTTGACGAATAAAGCTACACTTACTGATTTGTATCATATTTGTTTTTATCCACGTCTTATGCTGCTTTCAAGGTATAGTGCTGTCAGAGAGTAGCCGTCGTCCTCACAACATTGACTAATCGCTCACTACTTATCGAAATGGCCAGCGGGCAAACTGGTTTATGAACTATAAGCATATAGTCGCAAACAACTATACCGACGAGAGTGCACAAACTGTTAGGTGGCAGTGGCATCTCTCTTAAGGAGAGCATTCCGAGACCGACGCCTTTACGTGTAACCAGTCTCAATCCCGGTTGGGTTAAAGCAATGCGAGTGAAACATTTTGCCCGGAAATAAACTATCAAAGCTGTGCGAAAGTTGCTGGCATTGGCCTGAAGAACTCTGAAGGGCGAGGATACAGTGATGGCACCTGACTGTGAGCGTCCCTTCTGCCTGTCACTGTGTTTGTCGTCGGGTGCTAGTGAACGATTGTTCAAGTCGCGCAGGAGCGCGTTGCATAGACTCGAGGAGAGCCAAGATCTTGCGAGGAATGGGCCGGTGTCAACATGTGTCAACTTGATAAATGCAGACGTAAAGGAGATCAACTATTGACACAGGCCTATGCCTTACGAGACCTCGTGTCTTTCCAACGCAGCCGAGGAATTAGGGAGGCAAAGTATCACGAGGTTTAAGACCTGGACATGGATGTTTAGCTGATATATGAAATCAGTGTCTTTCCCTGACAACTGTGAAGCGACTACAACGTGGTCACTTTAATCGCTGATATTAAGGTCCTCTTCTACCTCTTGATTATTGAGTCAATAAACAGTATGTTGCTGTCAACCAGAACCGTTAGCTGGACAATGAGATGCAAACATCTGGATGCATGCTCGGTCGGTTATAAAAACTGTAGGTTTTAACATACAGGGCCGAAACCTTCCATCCAAAATTGGCTTACACACGTTTCTGAACGTCTACAGACTCATAATATCCTTGGCTGAGACATCGGCTTACTGTTTGGTAGTCCTCATTATTCTCAAAACGCCTTTTCTACTCACGTGTTTTCATTGTACAGCTCGAGTGTTGGACATGCATTACCAGTTGAACATTTTGTCCTAATATGGAAATCAACAATTCTCTCTGCGCCTTTTACAAGTACGTAGCAGCTACGAAGCGACCTTGAGGTGTGCGTCTCAGAAAATGAAAATGCAGCGGGAGCAAGAGAGGATGTTTACCACAGTTTCTATGCAGTCTGCATCAACGTGCTCGATGCTGTTGAATTTTTGTATCATCCTTTGACAAACGTGTATACCGCACCGTCAATCATTTATTCATCACTAAAGTGCTCAAGATATTGATCAAGGTTGGAAGTTTATCGGCGAAGGATAGATGCCATCTCATTCTGCGTTCTGAGTGAAAGAAGAACAGCAAGAGATGAAATAGCCTTTGCAGTCGTTTGCAGTGATTACTTGGTTAGACGTCATTATCTGCCGACAAACGTGCAAACGTGATAAAAACAACAAATAAACCTATAAACCTGTCAGCCAATCATTTTGCATCCGTATTTCCTGCTCTTATTCCTTATAATCAGTTAAAATAACTGTGACAAAAATCCATTGGTAGAATTTATTTAGAGAGTTTTCATTCCAAATAGCAGGTCTAGTTAATGTTTCGTTTTTACAGCGCTCAGGACTTGATTGTCAAATGTGTGTGTGTGTGTGTGTGTGTGAGAGAGAGAGAGAGTGAGAGAGAAAGAGAGAGAGAGAGATGTGTCTTCAGACGTTCAGGAAATGGTAGGAGCATGTTTCGTACAGACACCATGTCTACCTATCTCTTGCGAAAAAAAACCACGGCCATTGGTCTTCCTCGTCGTCTTGGGAACATCACTCAACTTTGGAGATCTCTGTGCTAAATGATGGCAGGCACAACAATGGAACATTCTGATCTCAAGCACTGAAGCTTTGTTATACTTCCCTGGACCGGAGTTTGCAAATCAAAGAAGACACTCCAGTGGTCCGAGATCTCTCTGGGCATTGCACTTGTTTCTAGTTCAAGACTCTGTCTAGACATGTCTTCGTGGCCCGTGCATTCAGAGGAGCGCTTGTAGAAATTGTTGTGGTAACGTGACACAAAGATTGCTATAATTGTCTATTTACACGGAGCATATGATTGATTTCCTCTGCTTAATTGAGTCCAGCGATCGATGAGAATGAATTTAACGACTCCGTCTGCAGTGCTATCGCCACGCGAAATATATGCCGTAGTGTCAAAACACGAGACCAGCACGTTCCGCAAAGCGCCGCTATTGATGAGACGTTATCTATTTCTGTCACCAGCAAGTTTCCGTTGCACAGTTCTAGTGGCAGACGATTACCCCATATACAATTATCGTCCCTCTCATCGGAAGAAAGAGCATGTCACCAAAACCGATCCAATCCCTTTTCTAGAGGAAGTGGTGGTAGTTTGGGCGAGATTTGTTGGGCGTTGTTGTCCAAAACAGTCTTAGATGGTTAACTTGATTCTGCTTCCCCCCCCCCCCCCCTTCCCCGATCCCTCCCCCCCCCCCCCCCCCGAATATCTAACATCTATCGTACTTTTCTGAGAATTACTGCAGCATAATTAAGGAAAACTATATTTGATTGACTACGTCGTGATAATTGGTTCTATTCTTTACACATGGGTAGAGATACCCTTTACGTTTTGGCATGCTTGAATAAACTGCATCGAGTTGAGATAAGAGACAGGAGATGTTAAGACTGAATGTAAAAAATAAACACAAGCATTATCCTTCATGAATAATGAAACTATAACAATAATATGATTTACTATGAATATTTCTGCAACTATAGAATTGCCGTTGTACTTTTTGCAGAGGATTGTAATAATTATGTCCATGGTCGTCAACAATAATGCACTGTACAAGTATGAGTGAGAGAGAGAGAAAAAAATTTTCAGCTGATATTTTAACAGCGCAGTTACCCGCGTGAATTATCAAGCCAGTTTATCAAAACATGACATGTTTGCTTCAGAGTGCCTAGCAAAAAAGGACAGGGCGTGGGTTACGTGTGACGTGAATGAGATCCAAAAGTACCGTTTTCCCCAGAAAGCTTGGGTGTCTAATGGTGACAAATGACGCAGACACAAACTTTTATAGACTGGAATGACTCATAGACGAAGAACAAAACCCTGCAATGATATCCTCCAACCACCCATGTAGTGCAGACGTATAATCTCGAGAACAGACTTTCGAAAGCCTTGATCTTGACTTATAGCAGGAAAAAACTTTTGTTCCTTATTACAATCAAGCACGAGATTGAAGGTCAAGGAGAAGTATATCACAGCAGATTAGCACGAAGACTGAAAAACACTTTAGTTTCCTGAAACTGCAGCAGAGTGCTTCGGCTGCACCTGCTTGTATGTGGGTTTGGCGCAAGAACCAACACCCAAGTAGTCCATGAAACTCGCCTCTCACAATGATGACACCCTCAGTGGCACACAATACTTGGGGCTGCCCATGTACGAGCTACTGGAACAGGCCCCTAAAGCTCGATGCACAGGGGTTTGAGCTGAAGAAAGAGGACAGCTGCCATACGTAAACCGCTGCTCTTATACAGAGCTGTCACTATCTTTGGTGATCCTGAATGTCAGCTAAAATTGGGCTTCTTACAATAGTTTTGTCACCATTTCCCCTTGCACTGAGCTTGATGACAATAACAGCCATGGCAACCCAAAAAAAGTATGCAGTCATCCGTATCAGGATCCCACATTCTCGGTTTTGGAAATAAAGCAAATAGTCGAGAACATCTCGAGAGGTCTAGTCAACAATGACGTGTGTAATAAAATACGGGTGGATGGCAGGTATCACTGAACACACACACGAATGTACAAGCACACTCATACACGCGTGCACACATATACACATGCATACTCGCGCGCACACACACACACACACACACACACACACACGCACACGTTCACACATATAAGCACACAAACTCGTTCACTCACAGCTGCTCACTCCTTCACGCGCACATACACACGTGTACACACACATATGTACACACACACAAGCACACACACATGTGTTAAGAACTCTTCGAATCCCTGCACCCAGCTTGGCAACAGTGGCGGCTTTGGCATCTGAGAAAATACCACTGCTCACTTTCCTGTCATGACTTTGACATTTCAGATAGGTCAGTGGTGAGAAAATGTGTCGGAAAAGCCTCACCACCCACCATATCTCTACCATCTTTGGTGCGATGAGCAGTCTCTAAGTAAATCTGAGTGATTGTCATATGCTTTTACAAACAGACACAGACAGATAATGTCTGTCGTGTACCATTCTAGTAAACTAGAGATTTCGCCTACCGGCAAAAGTATCTCTAGCACAGTTCACATCACGTGATGGAAGGTTTTTGGCCAATTTATGCAAGCGGAGGTCACACGAGAGGCTTGTGGGAAAGCCGATGTGCTCCCTGACATACGCCGTTAAAGTAGTTCTAAGACTATTTCGCACAAAACTCTTCACTTACTCTTGTTGAGACAACAAACAAGCGTTTATTCGATACAATAAAATGTTTGTGTTGAAATGGAACCAAGTTTTTACATCTGAATGATTTCTGTAAAAAGTGGAGAGAAAAATAGTATCAGAACGAACTATTTTTGGCGCAAGGCTGTAATGCCAAGGGTCAAGCCTATTACGCATTCATTGCGAACTGTGCCAGAGTCAATACTACGGACTCGGGTTTACAGAATGGTCGTGTACATGACCTCACTTTGTTGTGAGTCAAATAGTGTCAAGACGTGGAAGCATCATAAACGAATGTTCTCATAAAATACTATAGGAACTTCGGATGGAAAGAATCATTTCTCAGCTGTTGAATGGTGGAGGGTTGAGTGGGACTCTGGTGCAGAGGACTGACTCTGGAGACAACTCCCAGAGCAGCGGCAGACAGAGCCAGATGAAAGTTCCTTGCCACGGCCTCCAGCAGGAGACGGCGCGGAGGAGACTCAGTGAGTGAGTCGAATGGTGAGTGGCAACTGCTCCATGTTTGTTCATGTTCAAATGTGTATGAACAGGCACGTCACCCATAATATTCTTCATTGAATGGCTAAAGCTGGATAAACACGCATCAAAATCAAATCTCGGCCCTTTATAGGTTTGATAGAGAAAAGCTGAGAAAATAGGCATGCATAAGTGATTAATAACAATGATAAAGCTTTTGTTCAGAATGTTTTTAAATACGGGAGGAGGAGGATGCGAGGGGGGTGCGGGGTGCTTTCCACTGAGCTAATTCTAAACAGACTACCAAACTTCGAAACATACGACTGTAGAAGACGTTGCAGTTGCAAGAAGTTCCCTCAGTTGCTCCCTGTCTGCCCGCAAATGTCAGCCTTTGACAGATGGCCTGGAAACTCAACCCGGAAGTAGGAGGGGAAGATCTGCTCGCAGGTAGGACAACTTTGACCAAGGGCGGGTAATCCAGCACTTCCGCTTCCAAGGTTATCTCCTTCCACTCCAGAGAGCTCAGCCTGGGTCGGATAAGGAAGCAGCGAGTGATAACGTACGTGTCTCGACCCTCTCTTCCACCTTGTCCTTGCCCGCCCCAGAGAAACCCCGAGTGTGCTTTGTATTCCAATCTAGGCCCATGACCTCCTTGGACTGCACCAGGGATGGCGTCTTTTCTCACGCACTTTTTGCTGCAACCCCTGCTCGTGGGAGCGGCAAGCTCTGAAAGGCCATGTCCGGACGTGCCGTGTCCACGGGGCTTGTGCAGCTCCGTGGTTCGAATCCTCGCCAGTGATAAAATTCCGTGTACGGTGCGGCGCCCCTGCTCACGCCCTGGGTTGCTGGGAGCATCCCCGTGCAAGCCTCCGGACATGAGTTCCCATTTTGGAGGGTGCTTTTCCGTTTATTCTCTCCTTTCCTGTGGCCCCGTGACTTTTCGCGTAGCGTGCATAATGATATTTGTCGTCACGACGTCAGATTTTTCAGGGCGTTCAAATTATAGACGAGATATGCAGGTTCGCA
>JAWQFJ010024520.1:0-5000 GCA_034096865.1 Theodoxus fluviatilis | reverse complement strand
CATGCCCTCGCCTTCGAACGTTCGGTTTCAATGAGAAACCCCACTATGATCAAGTGCAGTGAGGAGACTTGGAACTTGAAAAAACAATTGCGTTAGCCATATAGAAATGCATTGTTTTAGGTCCAAGCTACCCTAAATTACAGCTGAATGACTAAGCTTGACTGAGCGGACCTGACTTCTACAAACGACCTGCGGGACCTGCACTGGGGAGCGAACCATTTTTTTTCGACGCGGCCATTTTCAGTGGCTGTGCTCTGATCAAGGAACCGAGAGGGTAAAGAAGACAAGACAACAACAACTTGTGTAATTGTTCCCTCAGGGTCTCTCTTCAGAAGGTCAACGTAATGGGGGGCTACAAATGTGACGGAGGCTGAGAAAGCAATACGTAGAAAACACACCTCGACTTACTCCTCCAGGCAGTTTCTGCTACAGCCCAGATGAGTGATGTCGCGGCTTACTGCCGCCAGGGAAGAGGAACTACTTTGCAAGATGTTGACACATATGTCAATTCACACTGACGGTAACTGCAGGGCGGCGTGTAAAAATATATTCTACCCTTGCAACCTGCAGTAAAAGAATCTAGCGTTCTCTTGGGTACCGCCAGAAGTGGAAGCTGAAGGACCTGAATGGCTTCTGCTCATTTGTAACTCTCGTGTGATGATTTTCACTGTTCTGGCATTGGGGTTCCACACTATGTCAGCATCGCTCTCCGTAGCCCTTATGTTCCCATTCACTGCAAAGAGACGGCCGAGTGGTTTTGGCCACCGATCGAGCTCTTTCGTTGATCCAAAGTCTTAACACAGCATCTAGGAAGCATCAAGGAAATCTGCTAACTTCACTAACTACACAAACAGCCTTGAGACATAAAAAATGAACTGTTTCTATCTGTGGCGCATTAAGCTTGCGTGTACTGCCTGAAATGCTACGATTTTAGTAATAAGAACACAATCATACACCTATTATTCGTTTGTTTGGAAATATTTTGGTATTACGATATTTATTTACTGTTGATTATTTCGTTTCGGTAAAGTTTCGGTGAGAGGAGGTTAAATTATTTGCTTTTGACTTCGTGACGTGGATGAAGATCATGTTCACAGATCAGGTACTGATATGTTCTACATTCATGTTGTATTTCGGTGCGACAGATTTATCTGCAGGGATCTCACAGTAGGTATTATAGTAATAATATATGACTGTCCGTACATATATATATATATATATATATATATATATATATATATATATATATATATATATATATATATATGTGTGTGTGTGTGTGTGTGTGTGTGTTTCCGCGTGTATGTGTGTGTTTCCGCGTTTATGTGTGTATTTGTGTGTTCAAACGCTTGAAACCTAAACCTCTCGTATTCTGTTTCTCCGGGATAGTCCGGTTGAGATGGACCTACGTGTATCTCGAGACCTTGCCATGAGCCATCTGAGCCAGTTCACACATAACATCTGCGTTCCACGAACTGTTCGAGCTGAGGTTGGATTCTACAGCCGTGTCCACTCGCTGTGACAAAGGCTGTTTGACCCGAGAGTTCTTGTCTCCTGGGATGATCAGCAAGAGTGCGACAGAGGAGCTCCATTCTCCATTGCAACACGACATGGTAGCCGGCGCTTTACAACAGCGGGCAGTGTCGACACTTGAAAAGAACCGTATTCCAGGGGATTTTCCCCCAACAAATGGTACAAAACGAAGGGGGGAATGGACACAGCGGGGATTGAGAGCTGGCGGAGCCATGGTCGCGGGCGTCACTGAGGGTAAAGTGAGAATCATGACATGGGGGGTTATTGACGGGCGCTAGAGAGCAGGACGCCATTAGGGCCAGCCGCTGGGCAGACCACAGGGTATTCTCCTCTCTCTCTCTCTCTCACTGGCTCCAGCTGTGATCCAGACCCGCCAGAGCAGGCACTGAAGTCCACGCTGCAAGTCCTTGGGGACCAGACCTTCCCAAACCCCGTCTCCACCTTTGTATTCCCCACTTCCCCTTCCCCGACCACTCATCTACCTTCCATTCCTCAGGGCCGTGCTCATTTCCTTTTCAACATGCCTCTCATCTTCTTCTTCCCACCCCCAGCCCCCCTACTCACCCCTGTTTCTCTTCCAAACCTTTCCTCTACAAAACTATCATCTTCTCCTGAAGCTCTCCTACTTCTGTCTCTTTTTCTACCCCGTGTCATCCTTTTTCTGTCTTTCTCTCCTTCCCACTTCCTGACCTATGATCATTTCCTTCCGCCACCCACGTTTATTCGTTCTTTGTCTTCTGTCAGTTTCCTTGTCAAACATTTTGTCTGCTCTCTCTCTCTCTCTCTCTCTCTCTCTCTCTCTCTCTCTCTCTCTCTCTCTCTCTCTCTCTCTCTCCTCTCTGTCTCTTTCTTTCTGTGTTAGCCACACAGTCGTTTCCTTGTCAAACATTTTGTCTGCTCTCTCTCTCTGTCTCTCTCTCTCTCTCTGTCTCTCTGTCTCTCTCTCTCTCTCTCTCTCTCTCTCTCTCTTTCTCTCTCCTCTCTGTCTCTTTCTTTCTGTGTTAGCCACACAGTCGTTGTTCCTTGCCTCTTTTCCACCAATTTACCTTTTGCAATGACTTTTCCGCGTATTTGGCAACAACATCTGTAACGCTGGCAACAATACCAATGCATGAAAGTTCCGTGTGGTGACGTGCTTTTATTCCTGGCGAAAGGATAACATTTCATTGTTATCTCTTTGTGATACGTTATTGCCTTAATTTCATTGGAATATATTCTATGAGCAATGAGGGAGGAAGAGGGGATAAGGGGAGAGAGAAAGGAAAGAAAAGGGAGAGGGAGGAGGGACAGGGAGGGTGTGTGATAATAATGGGGATTTGGTGTTCGTGAGTGTGTCTGTGTGTCTTACCTTGCCTTGCCTTGTATACTCTCTCTCTCTCTCTCTCTCTCTCTCTCTCTCTCTCTCTCTCTCTCTCTCTCTCTCTCTCTCTCTCCGTGCATGCATGTGTGCGTGAGTGCATGCATGTCTGTGTGTGAGTATATATTTGTGAGTGTGTGTGTGCGTCGGCTGGTTAGTGTGTGTGTATGTGTAAGCGTGCGTTTTTGTGTTTGTGTGAGCATTTATATGTGTGTGCATGTATGCCTATGTGTGTGTGTGTGTGTGCATTGTGTGTGCGCATTTATGTGTATGTGCATGTGTTTTCAGTTCCCTTTTTTACGGATGGCATAAAGGGAACAAACAAACTGCTGCTGACGGATGACCTACTGACCAAGTGGACTCTGGACATGGCATTCATATTGCTACTGTCCGATGTCACAGTTATACTCAGATAGGGAGAATTTTAAAAAGTATGATAGTTCCATGCAGGCGAGCAAGTCCATGTAGAGGAACAGCTGAAGAAACCAAATTACTGAACTGGTAAATGTTCATTCAAAAACAGGTGACATATTTTTTGTTTTGTACTCCTTCCCCGAAATGAAGTAGTTACCATAAGATACTTGCACCAGACGATATCTCTGACAGCTGGTCTAACCGTTTCTAGAAGCGAGAAATATCTCACGAATGATGACTAAAATCAAGATGCGTTTTCAAAACATCCACAGTCAAGTGCACTACTCTAATACTAAGCCAAGAACTGTACTATTGTTACACTGCTACAGTCATTCACTTGATGTTTATGTCTGCAGTGGTAGAGGACTTCATAAGTCACCCCTAATTAGGACTATTTTTTGTTTCATAACTGCCATCATTGATATTGCACTGAACAGCATTACAAAACAAATTTTACCAATGTAAATTGATGTATGGAACCTTGACGTTCCCACTTTCAAGTGCTATGACACCATGATAGTGCAGTACTACTTCATTATATACGGTGGGACTGCACAACAATATGCATATTTACAATTCCCAGCAGTAGACCTTTCCAGTTCTCTCTGTTGAACATTGTAATTCTTTGCACCATCAGTCCTGATCGCCCCATATTAGCATTGTAAGACAGTCACGAAAGCATTTCGCCACCATGCTCTCTGAACTCTCCAAAAGGAAATCTTCCGTGCATCATCTGAGTATGTCTTAGTAGAGCATCAACAATTTCACAGCGAGAAAATTAAATAATGATATAATGTTAACTCTCCAAAAGAGGTTTAAGTGAATTTGAGTTTTATTTGTGCGCCTGATGAAGGCTTTTTAGCCGAAAATTTGCGCTGTTTTACCTTCCAATGTTTTGTATTTGCTTTGTATTATACGCGGCCATCAAAACCTCACCGTGTTTCAGTCTTCTCCAAAAGAGGGTTTAACATATTCGTTCTTGTGTTTTATATCCTCCTTTCTCCTCCTAATCCCCTCAACCACCCCACCCTTCACCTTCCTCCCGCGCCACGACCCATCCCTACTAAACCACGTGTCTCATACAACCTCAGCAACAGCAATAGACGCACCGCCAGACCTCCTCATAACATGATTTGAGCTGCCAGATGGAGAAACTATAGCAGTCCGAGTTAGGATCTTAAAGACGAATTAGGAAACAGACACATTGATTTTTCGTATGTGACGCTACAAGGCTCTGTCTGTCTCTATCGTTGTGGAGCTTCCAGGACGCGAGAGAACTGGTATAGATTTTCTGTCTCTCGACTTCAACTGGCAAGAACCAGGAGGTGGTCGACTGTTTGTGAAGGTCACAGAGCGTGGCCACCAGGAACTATAATATGAGAGCGGTGTCAGCGAAAGCGCCAGAAGCACCTATTTTTATGTCAGAGGTTCCCTCGGCAGGACACGTACATGTAGTGTACCCGCGTATGGCATTGTGCTCAGCGAACTTTAAAGTAAACGAGTGAAAGTAGGTGAACGACAAGACTGATGTGGCAACGAGTAAGAAAACAAGTGGGTGAACTAGTGTGTGAGCGAGTGAAAGAGTGATCCAGGGAGCAAATGTGTGAAAAGTTCTCAAGAGTGAGAACGTGAGCGTGGAGTGCAGAGAGAGAGAGAGAGAGAGAGAGAGAGAGAGAGAGAGAGAGAGAGAGAGAGA
>JAWQFJ010024519.1:12500-16257 GCA_034096865.1 Theodoxus fluviatilis | reverse complement strand
GAATCACTTCAGTCTTGTCTTCATTGAGTTTGAGGTGATTGGCCGACATCCATTCCTTGATGTCACTACAGCAGTTTTGCACTGTGAACTTGTTCACCGCAAAGGCTTCATGATCTGGTTTGGAAGCCATGTAGATCATAGTATCGTCGGCGAATAGATGGTGAGGGATGCCGTGTTGGTCGATGCGCTCGCTCAGGGGTTGCGTGTAAATTAAATACAGGAGAGGTCCCAAGATTGATCCCTGGGGTACTCCACAAGTGAGAGAAAGGTCTTTTGATGATGACTTCCCTATATTCACCTTTTGTGATCTCCCTGTCAAGTAGCTCGCGAACCAGTTTAGGGCGGTGGATGATATGCATGCCACAACCTTGCTGTGGGCGAGGGCCATTGTATGGGGTAACCCTGGACGTCATGAAGTGGTTGTAGTAGTACCGGATGCGCACCAGGCCAGACCACGTGACAATGGCGAAGGAGAAAATTCGTACGGACTTTGCATTCATGACTGTACATTGCTTCTTGTCTTCACCCTGTGGAGTGTGAAAACGATGGATAGGGGTGATGATGAGGGGTTGGGAACATAAAGGAGAAGGGATGGAGAGCCAGACAGACAGAGGAGTGAGTGAAAGACAGACACACGCACACAGAAAAAGGAATAGACACACACACACACACACACACAGAGAGAGAGAGAGAGAGAGAGAGAGAGAGGGACGGAGAGACAGAGATACAGACAGACATACGGACGGACAGACAGACTGGAGAGGGATGGAGTGAGAGAGTGAAATAGACACACACACACACATACACAGAGATTAAAGAAAGATTCACCTGAAAGAGAAGCCTACATGTAACACTCATGAAATGTAGTAGAAAGTAGTAAGTACAGACACTGACAGCACTGCATTGACCATGCTCGTTCTGAACACGTGTGTGTGTGTGTGTGTGTGTGCGTGCGTGCGTGCGTGTGTGTGTGTGTGTGTGTGTGTGTGTGTGTGTGTGTGTGTGTGTGTGTGTGTGTGTGTGTGTGTGTGAGTATAATGCATTCTGTGTAACAAGGGGGCTGAGAAAGCTCGCAAGATACTGGCAAACAGTATGTATTTATTTACCGTACGTACAGATGTAAAACGAGTATAGCAGATTTCTATTCACAGTCTGAAGAGAAGAAACGCAAAGCACAACAAACAGGAGTAATGAACAAGGAAGAACGATGAAAAGCCCATACTCAAGCTTGACGATATATTTATCTTATTTAAAACAAGCCGTATATCACAGACGTCAACCCGTATTCTAATTCTAACTCTCGTTGTTCTCTTTGTTCTAGCTTGCCTAAGCCCCCTACCACCCTCCTGTCTCTCCTCCCCCTCTCCCCAGTTTCATGGTTAAGCGGTGTCGCTGTACATCAGTTTGTCGAATGCCTGAAGTGAATGTCTGACTCCTATGTTATTAAGTTTATTAAGTTACCTTTGATGTGATTGACTGTTATTGTATATTGTAATGGTTGTGTATGTATGCACCTTGAGCATGTCTTAACTCATGGTAAGGCGCTATATAAATCCACTCATTATTATTATTATTATAATTGGGCGATGCCTATGCATACTTCGCCAATGTTTCGACTTGCCACGATTTTGAGACTTGCGGGAAGTGTCATCGACGTCGATACTCATGCACCTTGAAGTCCGATGTAGAAGTCGCCGCTGTGGCCCGTGCTGCATCATGATTGGCTGGTCGGAGCACGTGGGTCAGAGAGAGCTCTTTCGAGCCTGGAACCGTTATCCGTCATTGATGTCTTCGGTTTGCAAGCAAAAATTGGCACATATACAAAGAAAGCGTAACCAAACAACAGTAGAAATGGAAAGGCTTCCAGAGACGGGTCACACTAGTGGATTCGTCCGATGAGAGGGGTGTGAGAAAGACAGCCCAGCTGGCGGGCCACACAAACTGGCGAGCCACAATATCCGATTGGTTGCGCTTTCACGATTTTTTCTCTCCAAAACTTCATATTATTGTGTCATTATGTGTGTGAATCCCTGTGAATGTCCTGCAGATTAACGAAAATCGCTTGCCAATCAGATGCTGTGGTCCGATAGTTTGTGTGACCCGCTAGCTTGGATGCCTTTCCCACACCCCTCTCCTCGAACGAGTCCACTAGTGTGGCGCATTTCTGGAAGCCTTTTGGTATGAATTTCTCAAAGCTATATGTAAAATACATCAGACATTTATTCAAATTGCTACATTATTCAAATCAAAATATGGGTCAAAGTTGTCCGGTCAAATAGAGGCCACTGTGAGCGACATAATTCTGCATGACTTATCATGCATCTCAGTGCTTAGGGCAGTCAACTTGGGTAGTGGCGTATGCTTATCATTGCACGGCTTTTACGGTCTGTTCGTATACAGCAGTTCTTCGCGTGAGTCACTTCGGCCTTCGTTCACATCGGGTACAACCCCTAATTAGAACACAACTTTACAGAGGCCAGTAATTCTCAGGTCTCACGAGAGACTGCTCAGGCTCCTGAATCTCTGTCAGTTTCAGTCGTCCTACACTGCTTCAAGACCACTGCCATCTGGATACTGATTCACCAGTAGTTTGGCGACAGTCCAGTTGCAAAAAAGTCAAGTTGCAGAAACACTGTTTCTTTTCATTCTTTGATTGCACCTTGAAGAGAGGTCCTCTTTTACATAAAAAAGCCACTCATGACTATCCTGTATCAAGTTTTCCCCAATTCTACCCCAATCCAATTTTCTCTGATCCGAGATAATAGTCTTCAAAAACGGATGTACGTAGCACGTAAGAGTCTGTTAAAAATTGGAAAATAGCAACTTATAATCAGTTAAAGTGTTTTGATTTTTAAACAGTGTTTATGTATTCGTTTAGTCCCCCCCCCCCAATAAAAAAGTAATGCAGGCAGACATTTTTGAACATCTTTGTGGATATGAAGCCAGTCATCAGATGACATTTGGTGACATACAATCTGTACCTACAGCGTAAGAAACAATAGATGTACTACTATATTTAAAGCTATATTAATATACTTCGTTTTTCCATGGATTGTTTCGTTTGACCACACAGAAAACATAAGCTGGAAATATCAGGGGTCATCAGTATGTACATCTCATTTAGCCTCGAGACACTTCCATAAGGTAAACGGGCATTTTCTTGTGATAAAAATGCGAAATCTCAGCGTCCGTGAATGGACGAAAAGGTGCAATATGAAAAGCCACCTTTACTGTCTGCCTTTCTGTACCGCAACCCCTACAATTTACTTTCTCGTGCAGAGACGTTTTCATACGTCGACTCTGACATCTGCACAGGATCCGGAAGGACGTAGCCCTCTGAAAATGCCATAGTCCCTTTTTCTCTTCCTGGGTGGCCGTAGGTGTTGTCTCTCTTTCCTCCTGCAGGACCTACTGGCACTGCGTGGTCGTACATGTGGTTGACGACGTCGGGGCTTCGGTCAGTCCTTGCAGCGTGATCGTAGGTGTCTTCTGACGTCATTGCAGCACGAGCGCTGTCGTACACGTTGTTTATGACGTCACGTTTGCCTTCGGCCACAGTGTGGTCGTAGAAAGCCGCGTTATCGCTGTCATTCAGGTGCCCATATGTGACGTCACGCGGCCTGACGCCATCGGTCTTTTTGGCGCCAAGGTGGTCGTAATCCCTGCCTGCTGCAGCGTTCTGCACAGGGTGCAGTGCTGGTTCGTCCTCCTCCGGTGGTGCATGGGGACTGGAAGGGTTGCCGAGGTTTCCCTCGGA
>JAWQFJ010024519.1:5000-7500 GCA_034096865.1 Theodoxus fluviatilis | reverse complement strand
CCTGCTTGAGTGCATTGTCAGCTCCTGGCAGCCCCGTATCCTGTAGTCTCCCCTCCTGCATGAGTGCATTGTCAGCTCCTGGCAGCCCCGTATCCTGTAGTCTCCCCTCCTGCATGAGTGCATAGTCAGCTCCTGGCAGCCCCGTATCCTGTAGTCTCCCCTCCTGCATGAGTGCATTGTCAGCTCCTGGCAGCCCCGTATCCTGTAGTCTCCCCTCCTGCATGAGTGCACAGTCAGCTCCTGGCAGCCCCGTATCCTGTAGTCTCCCCTCCTGCTTGAGTGCATAGTCAGCTCCTGGCAGCCCCGTATCCTGTAGTCTCCCCTCCTGCTTGAGTGCACAGTCAGCTCCTGGCAGCCCCGTATCCTGTAGTCTCCCCTCCTGCTTGAGTGCATTGTCAGCTCCTGGCAGCCCCGTATCCTGTAGTCTCCCCTCCTGCATGAGTGCATTGTCAGCTCCTGGCAGCCCCGTATCCTGTAGTCTCCCCTCCTGCATGAGTGCATTGTCAGCTCCTGGCAGCCCCGTATCCAGTAGTCTCCCCTCCTGCTTGAGTGCATAGTCAGCTCCTGGCAGCCCCGTATTCTGTAGTCTCCCCTCCTGCATGAGTGCACAGTCAGCTCCTGGCAGCCCCGTATCCTGTAGTCTCCCCTCCTGCTTGAGTGCACAGTCAGCTCCTGGCAGCCCCGTATCCTGTAGTCTCCCCTCCTGCTTGAGTGCATTGTCAGCTCCTGGCAGCCCCATATCCTGTAGTCTCCCCTCCTGCATGAGTGCATTGTCAGCTCCTGGCAGCCCCGTATCCTGTAGTCTCCCCTCCTGCTTGAGTGCATAGTCAGCTCCTGGCAGCCCCGTATCCTGTAGTCTCCCCTCCTGCTTGAGTGCATTGTCAGCTCCTGGCAGCCCGTATCATGTAGTCTCCCCTCCTGCATGAGTGCATTGTCAGCTCCTGGCAGCCCCGTATCCTGTAGTCTCCCCTCCTGCTTGAGTGCATAGTCAGCTCCTGGCAGCCCCGTATCCTGTAGTCTCCCCTCCTGCGTGAGTGCATAGTCAACTTTTCAGCCTCTACTTGCCTATGGTAACCCTGTCTTTTTGACTGGAGGATATGAGGGAGCAAACTTTGACACTTGATTATGTGCGAGGCGCAGTGCCGTGGTTCAGTCCATGGGACGGAGACATCTGCATTATTAACATATTGGTTCAGTTCAGTTCAGTTCAGTCTTTTAACCCTGAGATGGGATGTTGAGGCACCACTGATGACTTTCGGACAATCTTCCTCCATCGATCTCTATCCTCTGTGGCTCGCTGTGAGTCAGAAAAGGTCAACCCTGTCCACTCTTTGATGTTGTCTTCCCACCTCTTTCTCTGCCTGCCTCTCCTTCTCCCACCTGGTACGGTACCTTGCAGGATGGTATCTTGGTGTTTACACTCAAAGCAGCCACTTTTACTGGACATCGATTTGTGCAAGTACAAGCATATCCTGATCACCTGGCGACGGAGGTTCCACCAACCTTTAGACGGCACGAGTTAACTGACACAACCCATTCAAGTAAGCTAAACGAATGCAAGACAAGAAACAAAAGCATTGTTCGTCCTACCACAAACGTGTTTCATATCTAGGAGGCACACGGATACAGCGGCAATGTAATGAAACTTCGACTACAGAAGTGTTTCAAATCTAGGAGGCACACGGATACAGCAGCACTGTACTGAAACTTCGACTACAGAAATATTTCATATCTAGGATGCATTTGGATACAGCAGCACTGTACTGAAACTTCGACTATAAAAGCGTTCAGCCCATGGACAAATGGGTTTCCAAACTGGAAATGCAACGAAAAGAAGGCATTTAATAGAAAATGGCTAAACATGGCAGAGAAGGCACAAGCTCAAAGCAAGGTGACAAAAACTATTTGCTGAGTTGGGGACTGCAGATGAATTAATCCAATATTAATTATCACCTGCATCATGATACAGTGTATAATAATTATTAGGGCAAAGCAGAAAGCGACACGAAAGCATGAAGGGAGTGTGTGTGATTATAATCATGAACAGTATTATGAAGCCGCAATTCATAGGAAGGAACGAGATGACACGCTATCACTTCCAGCTACACGATGTCAGAGCATCCAGTAGTCCCCAGTGCGGTTTCTCAGTGCGTAACTAACGCCCTAAAAGGGAGTAAGAAGAAATCTGACGCGAAGCGGGGCATATGTACATGTGACATCGCCTTAGAGAGAGAAAAAGCGAGAGAGCGCGATATTGTGTGTGGACATGTGTGTGTATGCGCGCACATGTTTTTCCTATGTACAAGTATGTATATATTACGTTACCTCTGTGCATAAATATACGTGTATGACTGTTTGAATGTGTGTGCATTTGCGCATGTTCTTGAACCCCTGGGCGTGCAGTTTAGCCTGAAACTTAGACTACGTATTTCACCAAAAAGGAAAAAGTACATTAAACAACTATGCGGTCTTTCTGCATTTGTAGAAATGCATTTTGAAC
>JAWQFJ010024518.1:25000-36729 GCA_034096865.1 Theodoxus fluviatilis | reverse complement strand
AGTACTCTCTCCTAGAACGCTGTATCTCACGTGTGTACTCACTCTCTCCTAGTACGCTGTATCTCACGTGTGTACTCTCTCCTAGCACGCTGTATCTCACGTGTGTACTCACTCTCTCCTAGAACGCTGTATCTCACGTGTGTACTCACTCTCTCCTAGTACGCTGTATCTCACGTGTGTACTCTCTCCTAGAACGCTGTATCTCACGTGTGTACTCACTCTCTCCTAGAACGCTGTATCTCACGTGTGCACTCTCTCCTAGCACGCTGTATCTCACGTGTGTACTCTCTCCTAGAACGCTGTGTCTCACGTGTGTACTCACTCTCTCCTAGAACGCTGTATGTCACATGTGTACTCTCTCCTAGAACGCTGTATCTCACGTGTGTACTCTCTCCTAGTACGCTGTATCTCACGTGAGTACTCTCTCCTACAACGCTGTATCTCACGTGAGTACTCTCTCCTAGAACGCTGTATCTCACGTGTGTACTCACTCTCTCCTAGTACGCTGTATCTCACGTGTGTACTCTCTCCTAGCACGCTGTATCTCACGTGAGTACTCTCTCCTAGAACGCTGTATCTCACGTGTGTACTCACTCTCTCCTAGAACGCTGTATCTCACATGTTTACTCTCTCCTAGAACGCTGTATCTCACGTGTGTTCTCTCTCCTAGCACGCTGTATCTCACGTGAGTACTCTCTCCTAACACGCTGTATCTCACGTGAGTACTCTCTCCTAGAACGCTGTATCTCACGTGTGTACTCTCTCCTTGCACGCTGTATCTCACGTGAGTACTCTCTCCTAGCACGCTGTATCTCACGTGAGTACTCTCTCCTAGCACGCTGTATCTCACGTGAGTACTCTCTCCTAGCACGCTGTATCTCACGTGAGTACTCTCTCCTAGCACGCTGTATCTCACGTGAGTACTCTCTCCTAGCACGCTGTATCTCACGTGAGTACTCTCTCCTAGCACGCTGTATCTCACGTGTGTACTCTCTCCTAGAATGCTGTATCTCACGTGAGTACTCTCTCCTAGCACGCTGTATCTCACGTGTGCACTTATTCCCTCCTACAACGCTGCATCTCACGTGAGTACTCTCTCCTAGCACGCTGTATCTCACGTGAGTACTCACTCCTAGCACGCTGTATCTCACGTGTGTACTCTCTCCTAGCACGCTGTATCTCACGTGTGTATTCTCTCCTAGAACGCTGTATCTCACGTGTGTACTCTCTCCTAGAACGCTGTATATCACGTGTGTACTCTCTCCTAGAACGCTGTATCTCACGTGAGTACTCTCTCCTAGCACGCTGTATCTCACGTGAGTACTCTCTCCTAGCACGCTGTATCTCACGTGAGTACTCTCTTCTAGCACGCTGTATCTCACGTGTGTACTCTCTCCTAGCACGCTGTATCTCACGTGTGTACTCTCTCCTAGAACGCTGTATATCACGTGTGTACTCTCTCCTAGCACGCTGTATCTCACGTGTGTACTCTCTCCTAGCACGCTGTATCTCACGTGTGTACTCTCTCCTAGCACGCTGTATCTCACGTGAGTACTCTCTTCTAGCACGCTGTATCTCACGTGTGTACTCTCTCCTAGAACGCTGTATTTCACGTGTGTACTCTCTCCTAGAACGCTGTATTTCACGTGTGTACTCTCTCCTAGAACGCTGTATTTCACGTGTGTACTCTCTCCTAGAACGCTGTATTTCACGTGTGTACTCTCTCCTAGCACGCTGTATCTCACGTGTGTACTCTCTCCTAGCACGCTGTATCTCACGTGTGTACTCTCTCCTAGAACGCTGTATCTCACGTGTGCACTCTCTCCTAGCACGCTGTATCTCACGTGTGTACTCTCTCCTAGCACGCTGTATCTCACGTGTGTACTCTCTCCTAGAACGCTGTATCTCACGTGAGTACTCTCTCCTAGCACGCTGTATCTCACGTGAGTACTCTCTCCTAGAACACTGTATCTCACGTGAGTTCTCTCTCCTACAATGCTGTATCTCACGTGAGTACTCTCTCCTTGCACGCGGTATCTCACGTGAGTACTCTCTCCTAGCACGCTTAATCTCACGTGTGTACTCTCTCCTAGTACGCTGTATCTCACGTGTGTACTCTCTCCTAGTACGCTGTATCTCACGTGTGTACTCTCTCCTAGTACGCTGTATGTCACGTGTGTATTCACTCTCTCATAGAACGCTGTATCTCACATGGTGTACTCACTCTCTCCTAGAACGCTGTACTTCACGTGTGAACTCTCTCCAGCACGCTGTATCTCACGTGAGTACTCTCTCCTAGCACGCTGTATCTCACGTGTGTACTCTCCCCTAGCACGCTGTATCTCACGTGAGTACTCACTCTCTCCTACAACGCTGTATCTCACGTGAGTACTCTCTCCTAGCACGCTGTATCTCACGTGAGTACTCTCTCCTAGCACGCTGTATCTCACGTGTGTACTCTCTCCTAGTACGCTGTATGTCACGTGTTTACTCACTCTCTCATAGAACGCTGTATCTCACATGTGTACTCACTCTTTCATAGAACGCTGTACTTCACGTGTGTACTCTCTCCTAGAACGCTGTATTTCACGTGTGCACTCTCTCCTAGAACGCTGTATTTCACGTGTGCACTCTCTCCTAGAACGCTGTATTTCACGTGTGTACTCTCTCCTAGAACGCTGTATCTCACGTGTGTACTCTCTCCTAGAACGCTGTACTTCACGTGTGTACTCTCCCCTAGCACGCTGTATCTCACGTGAGTACTCACTCTCTCCTAGAACGCTGTATCTCACGTGAGTACTCTCTCCTAGCACGCTGTATCTCACGTGTGTACTCTCTCCTAGCAAGCTATATCTCACGTATGTACTCTCTCCTAGCACGCTGTATCTCACGTGAGTACTTTCTCCTAGATCGCTGTATCTCACGTGAGTACTCACTCTCTCCTAGAACGCTAGCTGTATCTCACGTGAGTACTCTCTCTCTCCTAGCACGCTGTATCTGACGTGGGTACTCTCTCCTAGCACGCTGTATCTCACGTGTGTACTCTCTCCTAGAACGCTGTATCTCACGTGAGTACTCTCTCCTAGAACGCTGTATATAACGTGTGTACTCACTCTCTCCTAGCACGCTGTATCTCACGTGAGTACTCTCTCCTAGAACGCTGTATCTCACGTGAGTACTCTCTCCTAGCTCGCGGTATCTCACGTGTGTACTCTCTCCTAGCACGCTGTATCTCACGTGTGTACTCTCTCCTAGCACGCTGTATCTCACGTGAGTACTCTCTCCTAGCACGCTGTATCTCACGTGTGTACTCTCTCCTAGAACGCTGTATCTCACGCGTGTACTCTCTCCTAGCACGCTGTATCTCACGTGTGTACTCTCTCCTAGCACGCTGTATCTCACGTGAGTACTCTCTCCTAGCACGCTGTATCTCACGTGTGTACTCTCTCCTAGAACGCTGTATCTCACGTGTGTACTCTCCCCTAGCACGCTGTATCTCACGTGAGTACTCTCTCCTAGCACGCTGTATCTCACGTGAGTACTCTCTCCTAGAACGCTGTACTTCACGTGTGTACTCTCCCCTAGCACGCTGTATCTCACGTGTGTACTCTCTCCTAGCACGCTGTATCTCACGTGAGTACTCTCTCCTAGCACGCTGTATCTCACGTGAGTACTCACTCTCTCCTAGCACGCGGTATCTCACGTGCGTACTCTCTCCTAGCACGCTGTATCTCACTTGAGTACTCTCTCCTAGCATGCTGTATCTCACGTGTGTACTCTCTCCTAGCACGCTGTATCTCACGTGTGTACTCTCCCCTAGCATGCTGTATCTCACGTGAGTACTCTCTCCTAGAACGCTGTATCTCACGTGTGTACTCTCTCCTAGCACGCTGTATCTCACGTGAGTACTCTCTCCTAGAACGCTGTATCTCACGTGTGTACTCACTCTCTCCTAGTACGCTGTATCTCACGTGTGTACTCTCTCCTAGCACGCTGTATCTCACGTGTGTACTCACTCTCTCCTAGAACGCTGTATCTCACGTGTGTACTCACTCTCTCCTAGTACGCTGTATCTCACGTGTGTACTCTCTCCTAGAACGCTGTATCTCACGTGTGTACTCACTCTCTCCTAGAACGCTGTATCTCACGTGTGCACTCTCTCCTAGCACGCTGTATCTCACGTGTGTACTCTCTCCTAGAACGCTGTATCTCACGTGTGTACTCACTCTCTCCTAGAACGCTGTATGTCACATGTGTACTCTCTCCTAGAACGCTGTATCTCACGTGTGTACTCTCTCCTAGTACGCTGTATCTCACGTGAGTACTCTCTCCTACAACGCTGTATCTCACGTGAGTACTCTCTCCTAGAACGCTGTATCTCACGTGTGTACTCACTCTCTCCTAGTACGCTGTATCTCACGTGTGTACTCTCTCCTAGCACGCTGTATCTCACGTGAGTACTCTCTCCTAGAACGCTGTATCTCACGTGTGTACTCACTCTCTCCTAGAACGCTGTATCTCACATGTTTACTCTCTCCTAGAACGCTGTATCTCACGTGTGTTCTCTCTCCTAGCACGCTGTATCTCACGTGAGTACTCTCTCCTAACACGCTGTATCTCACGTGAGTACTCTCTCCTAGAACGCTGTATCTCACGTGTGTACTCTCTCCTTGCACGCTGTATCTCACGTGAGTACTCTCTCCTAGCACGCTGTATCTCACGTGAGTACTCTCTCCTAGCACGCTGTATCTCACGTGAGTACTCTCTCCTAGCACGCTGTATCTCACGTGAGTACTCTCTCCTAGCACGCTGTATCTCACGTGAGTACTCTCTCCTAGCACGCTGTATCTCACGTGAGTACTCTCTCCTAGCACGCTGTATCTCACGTGTGTACTCTCTCCTAGAATGCTGTATCTCACGTGAGTACTCTCTCCTAGCACGCTGTATCTCACGTGTGCACTTATTCCCTCCTACAACGCTGCATCTCACGTGAGTACTCTCTCCTAGCACGCTGTATCTCACGTGAGTACTCACTCCTAGCACGCTGTATCTCACGTGTGTACTCTCTCCTAGCACGCTGTATCTCACGTGTGTATTCTCTCCTAGAACGCTGTATCTCACGTGTGTACTCTCTCCTAGAACGCTGTATATCACGTGTGTACTCTCTCCTAGAACGCTGTATCTCACGTGAGTACTCTCTCCTAGCACGCTGTATCTCACGTGAGTACTCTCTCCTAGCACGCTGTATCTCACGTGAGTACTCTCTTCTAGCACGCTGTATCTCACGTGTGTACTCTCTCCTAGCACGCTGTATCTCACGTGTGTACTCTCTCCTAGAACGCTGTATATCACGTGTGTACTCTCTCCTAGCACGCTGTATCTCACGTGTGTACTCTCTCCTAGCACGCTGTATCTCACGTGTGTACTCTCTCCTAGCGCGCTGTATCTCACGTGAGTACTCTCTCCTAGCACGCTGTATTTCACGTGTGTACTCTCTCCTAGAACGCTGTATTTCACGTGTGTACTCTCTCCTAGAACGCTGTATTTCACGTGTGTACTCTCTCCTAGAACGCTGTATTTCACGTGTGTACTCTCTCCTAGAACGCTGTATTTCACGTGTGTACTCTCTCCTAGAACGCTGTATTTCACGTGTGTACTCTCTCCTAGCACGCTGTATCTCACGTGTGTACTCTCTCCTAGAACGCTGTATCTCACGTGTGCACTCTCTCCTAGCACGCTGTATCTCACGTGTGTACTCTCTCCTAGCACGCTGTATCTCACGTGTGTACTCTCTCCTAGAACGCTGTATCTCACGTGAGTACTCTCTCCTAGCACGCTGTATCTCACGTGAGTACTCTCTCCTAGAACACTGTATCTCACGTGAGTTCTCTCTCCTACAACGCTGTATCTCACGTGAGTACTCTCTCCTTGCACGCGGTATCTCACGTGAGTACTCTCTCCTAGCACGCTTAATCTCACGTGTGTACTCTCTCCTAGTACGCTGTATCTCACGTGTGTACTCTCTCCTAGTACGCTGTATCTCACGTGTGTACTCTCTCCTAGTACGCTGTATGTCACGTGTGTATTCACTCTCTCATAGAACGCTGTATCTCACATGTGTACTCACTCTCTCCTAGAACGCTGTACTTCACGTGTGAACTCTCTCCAGCACGCTGTATCTCACGTGAGTACTCTCTCCTAGCACGCTGTATCTCACGTGTGTACTCTCCCCTAGCACGCTGTATCTCACGTGAGTACTCACTCTCTCCTACAACGCTGTATCTCACGTGAGTACTCTCTCCTAGCACGCTGTATCTCACGTGTGTACTCCCCCTAGCACGCTGTATCTCACGTGTGTACTCTCTCCTAGTACGCTGTATGTCACGTGTTTACTCACTCTCTCATAGAACGCTGTATCTCACATGTGTACTCACTCTTTCATAGAACGCTGTACTTCACGTGTGTACTCTCTCCTAGAACGCTGTATTTCACGTGTGCACTCTCTCCTAGAACGCTGTATTTCACGTGTGCACTCTCTCCTAGAACGCTGTATTTCACGTGTGTACTCTCTCCTAGAACGCTGTATCTCACGTGTGTACTCTCTCCTAGAACGCTGTACTTCACGTGTGTACTCTCCCCTAGCACGCTGTATCTCACGTGAGTACTCACTCTCTCCTAGAACGCTGTATCTCACGTGAGTACTCTCTCCTAGCACGCTGTATCTCACGTGTGTACTCTCTCCTAGCAAGCTATATCTCACGTATGTACTCTCTCCTAGCACGCTGTATCTCACGTGAGTACTTTCTCCTAGATCGCTGTATCTCACGTGAGTACTCACTCTCTCCTAGAACGCTAGCTGTATCTCACGTGAGTACTCTCTCTCTCCTAGCACGCTGTATATCACGTGTGTACTCTCTCCTAGCACGCTGTATCTCACGTGTGTACTCTCTCCTAGAACGCTGTATCTCACGTGAGTACTCTCTCCTAGAATACTGTATCTCACGTGTGTACTCTCTCCTAGCACGCTGTATCTCACGTGAGTACTCTCTCCTAGCACGCTGTATCTTACGTGTGTACTCTCTCCTAGAACGCTGTATCTCACGTGTGTACTCTTTCTCTCCTAGCACGCTGTATCTCACGTGAGTACTCTCTCCTAGCACGCTGTATCTCACGTGTGTACTCTCTCCTAGCACGCTGTATCTCACGTGAGTACTCTCTCCTAGAACGCTGTATCTCACGTGTGTACTCTCTCCTAGAATACTGTATCTCACGTGTGTACTCTCTCCTAGCACGCTGTATCTCACGTGAGTACTCTCTCCTAGCACGCTGTATCTCCCGTGTGTACTCACTCTCTCCTAGCACGCTGTATCTCACGTGTGTACTCACTCTCTCCTAGCACGCTGTATCTCACGTGAGTACTCTCTCCTAGCACGCTGTATCTCACGTGAGTACTCTCTCCTAGAATACTGTATCTCACGTGTGTACTCTCTCCTAGCACGCTGTATCTCACGTGAGTACTCTCTCCTAGCACGCTGTATCTCACGTGTGTACTCACTCTCTCCTAGCACGCTGTATCTCACGTGAGTACTCTCTCCTAGAATACTGTATCTCACGTGAGTACTCTCTCCTAGAATACTGTATCTCACGTGAGTACTCTCTCCTAGAATACTGTATCTCACGTGAGTACTCTCTCCTAGAATAATGTATCTCACGTGAGTACTCTCTCCTAGAATACTGTATCTCACGTGAGTACTCTCTCCTAGAATACTGTATCTCACGTGAGTACTCTCTCCTAGAATACTGTATCTCACGTGAGTACTCTCTCCTAGAATACTGTATCTCACGTGAGTACTCTCTCCTAGAATACTGTATCTCACGTGAGTACTCTCTCCTAGCACGCTGTATCTCACGTGAGTACTCTCTCCTAGAATACTGTATCTCACGTGAGCACTCTCTCCTAGCACGCTGTATCTCACGTGAGTACTCACTCTCTCCTAGAACGCTGTATCTCACGTGAGTACTCACTCTCTCCTAGCACGCTGTATCTCACGTGAGTACTCTCTCCTAGCACGCTGTATCTCACGCGCCTCACTCGAGGGACACAGACCCATTGAGGACTCGATCACTCCTCATGGAGGACTTTTCGCACTCACCTCTCTCTCTCTCTCTCTCTCTCTCTCTCTCTCTCTCTCTCTCTCTCTCTCTCTCTCTCTCTCTCTCTCTCTCTCTCTCTCTCTCTCTCTCTCTCTCTCTCTCTCTCTCTCTCTCTCTCTCTCAACTTCACTCTCGCCTTATATACTTTTTGGAGGCTTTCTAGAATTATCCAGAACAACAAGAATGTAATAGAATGCACTGCCTTGTCTGGAAGCTGCGCGCAGTGACGTCACGCCACATTTCAAAGGGCGACCGCCCCCTGGCTACGTCACTTGACTAGACAACAGACTTGCCGACGGGGTTCATCAAAGCTGGAAACCACTACGACATTCTAGCACATTCCAGCACCAGCATTTTTAAGTGTGCGCAAACGATCGCAATAAAGGGTGCATCAAATTCAGGAAGCGCTGAAGACAATGTTGACGAAGACTGTGAGGCGAATTGCCAAAGTGCGCCCTGCGATGCTTCCCTAATCTAGGCGAGCGCGAACTTACGATGGACAAGAAATCTTGGCAAGGAAAAAAAAAATGCTGCCTGTACATTTTAAAACAGCACTGCATGTTTCAACAAAGAGTCGTAAATGGACAGCTTCGCACAATAAAAAGAAGCTCTTTCCAAATATTCATTCATTCGTTTCGTTCCAAATCTTAATCTCATTCTTCTCCCTGATTGTCCGCAGCACATGGTACGGGAACATCCGGTGCAATTGTGACGTCACAGGGTACAATCACGTGACGTGAATACGTTGGTGTGTGGAGAGACTGTTGGTAGAGGTTGGTTTTCTCTTGTCATGATACGCTCACATGATAGCTCAAAGGATTAATTATATTTTGTGTTATCCATTGACTGATTGCTGGAGCGGAACGCCGCCAGTCCAATAGTCAGGACGGGACTACAGTGATGCAACATTTCGGATCCATTCACGACGAGTGAAGTTTGGCTTCACTTCTCGCCAGGGTAGTTCTAGTAGTGACCTAGTGTTTGGAGAGGTGTCGAAAGCTTGGAATCCAACAGCTGTTCTGTGGTGAGGCACTGACGTCAAGATGCAGAAAACTGTTCGGTATGGAATCCTACGTGGGGCGCACGACCGGACACTGTGGGACAGGGGAAAACCCCACGAGGTGAAAGTGGTTGGCCACAGGGACATCAAGCCACCCGCCAACCCCAGCAAGCTCTTCGACACCCACGACTCCACGGTGTTGGGAGAAAGCTTCTTCGACAGCAAATGCAAACAGTGGAATATGATGCCGCCAGGTGAGAGCGTGCGAACGAGCAAGAGAGAACGCCATAAGCAAAGAAGAGTGTTGCTTCTTTATAGTTTATGAGCATCCGTGATGATCCTTGTCACGAGTCAGGTCCTACTCGGACTTTTACCGAGAGAAAATAACCTATCCAATCAATAGAATACAAACAATGTAAGGAAATGAAATAACAATCACAGTTTATTATACATCCAATTATTTAACCTGTCCTCCCACAATGCAGGATCAAACAATAATCCACACACACCCAGAAAACAGGAAATAGCACTTAATCTGTCCTGCAACAACGCCCCAAAAATCTCAGCAGTGAAGTAACGAGAACAAGTTTCAATCACAACTAAGTGGGCTACAAACCCGGTATGGCAAGAACACAATAGAAATATTTTGTCTTGAAATTTCCCAACAAAGAACGCTAAATTATAAACATGGGAAGAGCAACAATTATCTCTGCAATTCAGAACAAGAACTCAGACTACAACGGAATGTAAAATTTACAAAATGACTCTTCCAACTCAAGAACACTATCTCTTAACAGACCAAAATGTAGGGACAAGAATGACCGTTTCAATCAAGAACGTAGGTACAAAAATCACCCAGTGCCCTACAATCCCTGTAATACTGAATCGATAGGGAATCAAACTTCCCTAGCAATTATCATTAAACCCTCACAAACTCCACCATACAAATATAAGACAGAAATGTATTTCCTCTTCAATCGTTTTACAAAATTTCACACATCTGGCACTGCAGGAACAAAACGGAAATTAATTTCCCCTGCCATTACTCACAATACGCCAGACTATTATGATCAACAACAGTTAATGACAGAACACCAAACATTTGTCAGTGATACAACGAAGGAGTTTAGACCAACACTACCGACTCGACTTCATTTTGTACTCACTCGAGAGGAACCATCCGATGGACACACATCAATCAGGGAACACTAACAGTATTAACGTCGGTCGAGATTCTCGCCTAGAAAATCCCCACTGTGAGCCACACAGCAGGGGAGTTCAGGAGGCGCAGTGCTTACAAAGCGCTTACTCAGCGCTGCACGTGATTCACTCCTGAACGGCAATTTTGGGGCGCGATTCACTCAGCGCTGAGCAGCGCTGTGAATCACCAATCCGACGTGCAGCAGGATGATTTCGCATCATTTCAAAATGGCGTCTTCGATCCCGCACTGGCCGTCGACGCGTTAAATAACCCTCAGAAACATCATTTTGGGACTGGAACGGGCTTTATTTGCCCCAAGCGCTCTGTATGTGCAAGTAATGGCAAGTAAGGATGACACAGTAGTGGATTTTATTCATGCAGAATACATGTAAACGTGCATAAACGATGTCTGTGGCAAAGAAAACACTTTCTTCGCGTCTATCAACACAACATGGGGCGCAGAAGATTTACCTCCCCTTTAACAAGTGAAGCGCTGCACTACATCTTAGGCGTTCAGGAGTGGCAAAGAGCGCTCAATTGCCAACATGAAGCGCTCATGCAGCGCTGAGTACTTCTGAACAAGCCTAGCGTCACCAGCCTCAAGACCAGAGAGAGGAAGTTACCGAAACCACCGCCTAGACTCGTTCTCTCCGTCTCTCTGTCCCGTTTTCCTCTCCCCTTCTCCCATCCTTTTCTCCACCTTTATCTACGTGCTGTTCCAGTCCATGCCAAAACCACACGTTCGTGCTCGCTGTGAGCTCTTCTCAAGCTAGTCAGTTACTTTACCGACTGTTCACCTTTTGACGAAGCACACATTTTTTAAAGGCCTGTCATCTAGAGCACGGCTTGAAGGATAAAACACCACTCTCGCCAGCTCATCAAAATTCGACGCTTGACAATCCTGTCAAATACTGTCATTCTAAGCCGTAGCTATAAAAGTAGCGTAGAGACTGGTAACTTCCATTTTCTAAAACGCAATCGATGGTAGATCGTGCAGAAGACAAGAGAAATACAATCAGTTTTATTTTTACACACACACACACATACACACACACACACACACATACACACACACATCTATAACTGAAATCACCTCGTAATATGGAGCGTTAACACGACTTCTTTGAAGTTTACCTGTGATAGAAAGTAGACGTCTGCCCCGCCTGTTAGTCATCGTAAGACAGAGATGGAGTAGTTTCGGTTCAAGAATAAAGTTCGTCTATCCCTATTGACCAACTCTAGTTCCCAAATTTACTTCGAGAATTCAAAAAAACTTATTTCGGAAAAGAAGAGAGAGAAAAATGTTTACCAAACACTGGTATGCAACCCCTGTCATTAGCAATGGATGCCTTTGCATCAACTTGTACGACGTTT
>JAWQFJ010024518.1:10000-20000 GCA_034096865.1 Theodoxus fluviatilis | reverse complement strand
GTTTTGCAAGTTGAGGGAAAGTCAAAGATTTGTGCTATATAGAGAAATCAAGACTAGTTTTGGTGTGGAAGAATATTTATTTGCATTGGATAAGAAAGTGTTCAGAGATTGCTTCATACGCTTCCGAATGGGTATTAGTGATCTTTCTGTACATAAGCTAAGGTACTTCTCAAATGACGACGATACTTTGTGTCCCGGTTGCCGAGAGGTATTTGAAGATGAACGGCATTTTGTTTTGAGTTGCCCGGTTTTGTCGGAACTGCAGGACAGATATTTGGCACAGTATGTTGATTGGAAAATCACAGATCCTTTTGTACATCTTATGTTAAATAATGATGCGATAGCGATAAGAGCGATTGCCACCTACTTGTACCATGCACACAGACAGCGGGAAGACGCGGTGCAATCGGTGACAAGTAATTCATTTTTTGACTCACATGCGAAGCAAAAGTGAGTCTATGTACTCACCATTTTCGTCCGTCCGGACGTCCGGGCGTCTGTAAAAAACTTTAACGTTGGATTTTTCTCGGAGATTATTAAGTCTATCAACACCCAATTTGGCATGATGGTGTAGGATGACAAGGCGTACAAAAACATACATAGTGACTTGACCTTGCTTCAAGGTCAAGGTCGCAGGGGCCGTAAATGTTGTCTAAAAAACAGCCATTTTTCACATTTTCCCTATTTTCTCTGAAGTTTTTGATATTGGATACCTGACCTATAGGGCAAAATAATCCCTATCTTTTGATACCAGTTTGATTGGCCTTGCTTCAAGGTCAAGGTCACAGGAGGTCTTTAAAGTTGAATTGTATACATATTTTGAAGTGACCTTGACCCTGAACTATGGAAGATAACTCTTCCAAACTGCATAAGATTGTAGTGTAGTACACATGTTATACTTTCATACTAGGTCACCAGTGTCGTTCGCCTGGGCGTCTGGGTGGCCGTCCGGGCGGCCGACCGGGCGGCCGTCCAGGCGGCCGGGCGGCCGGGTGTCCTGTCGTCCGTAAAAAAACTGTAACGTTGGATTTTTCTCGGAGACTATTAAGCCTATCAACACCCATATTAGCATGATGGTGTAGGATGATAAGGCGTACAAAACCATACATAGTGACTTGACCTTGCTTCAAGGTCAAGGTCACAGGAGCTCTTTAAAGTTGGATTGTATACATATTTTGAAGTGGCCTTGACCCAGAACTATGGAAGATAACTCTTCCAAACTTCATAACATTGTAGTACACATAATATACTTTCATGCTAGGTCACCCGTGTCGTCCGTCCGGGCGTCCGGGCGTCTAGGCGTCCGGGCGTCCGAGCGTCCTGCCGTCCGTAAAAGACTTTAACGTTGGGTTTTTCTCGGAGACTATTAAGTCTATCAACACCCAACTTGGCATGATGGTGTATGATGACAAGGCGTACAAAAACAAACACAGTGACTTGACCTTGCTTTAAGGTCAAGGTCGCAGGGGCCGTAAATGTAAAAAAACAGCCATTTTTCACATTTCCCAATTTTCTCTGAAGTTTTTGAGATTGGATACCTGACCTATATATGGTATATAGGGCAAAGTAATCCCTATCTTTTCATACCAGTTTGGGTGACCTTGCTTCAAGGTCAAGGTCACAGGAGCTCTTTAAAGTTGGATTGTATACATACTTTGAAGTGACCTTGACCCTGAACTATGAAAGAGAACTCTTCCAAACTTCATAACATTGTAGTACGCATGTTATACTTTCATCATAAGACATATTTGGTCACATATCATCAAGGTCAAGGTCACTTTGACCCTTATGAAATGTGACCAAAATGGGGTAGTGAACCACTAAAAGTGACCATATCTTATGGTAGAAAGTGCCAATAAGCACCATTGTGCTTCCTATGTCTTGAATAAACAGCTTTGTGTTGCATGACCTTGGATGACCTTGACCTTGGGTCAAGGTCACATGTATTTTGGTAGGAAAAATGTGTAAAGCATTTCTTAGTGTATGATGTCATTGCTAGGTTTAGTTGTTTGACCTTGACCTTGAAGGTCACCCGAAGATCAAGGTCATGTAAAGGTCAAGGTCAAGCTTGTGAGTCGTATGAGCTTTGCTCTTCTTGTCTTAGAATGAAGAAACGCTTGGGATATGCGAGAATACATCTCTCGCCAATGCACTGATATCGGTGTTGATTTGTTCAATTGTAATGGGCCGCTGGCCTGCACAATAAACAAATTCGTTCGTTCGTTTGTTTGTTCTCTCTCTCTCTCTCTCTCTCTCTCTCTCTCTCTCTCTCTCTCTCTCCCTCCCACCCTCTCTTTCTTTCTTTCTGTCTCTCTCTCTATCTCTCATTCACACACACACATATATATACACACATACACACACACACACACACACACACACACACACACACACACACACACACACATGCACGCACACAGCTTTTAAAAATAACTTTCAGCTGATATGAACATTTTCAGGCAAATCCAACGAGAAGTGGGAACGTTTTGAAACCGACACTTCTATCGCCAACGTTGGCGACATCTACATCAACGACATCTCCACCATCGACCATTTCTACGTCAAAGTTCGTCCCAAGGAAAAAGGGCTTTCCACGATGACTGACACCCGTACCGGATCAACTACCCCGAGTACGAGGAGAGAGTCGAAAGAGCTGGACAGACTGGCAGTGATTGGCGAGGACCACTCTGCGAACAACCCCGCGGACGTTGAGAGTGCCGTAGTAGTGCCCACCGACAGGCAGGAGAGCAGCGTGGAAGATCCAACCACAAGGAGTGGGTCAACTGTGGAAAGTGCGGAAGCCGCGGGTTTGGCGAGCAGCAAATCGGCGCATGTCGTGTCCGAGCATGATTCCAACGACTCCGAGGCTGCCTCCAGGCGAGTGGACGCCAGACAGAGAGGCCAGCTCCAGAGAGGATCCAACTCTGCAGCCAGAAAACGCCCCGTGGACTGGGTCAGGGTCATCGGAGAGTCGGGGAGCCTGGCCGACGTGCCGTACGCCATTGGAGCCAGACCGCCACACCGAGCTCTGAAGAAAATCCTGGATCTGAGGGCCGTGCCTGCAGAGAAGATCACCGCCACAGCTGGACGTGAGTATGTCACCTGGAGAAATAGAACGCCATTCTTGATACCCTTGTAGCTGCCACCTCAAATACGTAACCTGACAAAACCGTTGTAATCCGGGTAAGCACAGAGACTATGCCCGTTTCAGCGTATAAGGTGTTTGCTTGGTGTGGACACATGCATTATTTGCTGCTTGAAGAGGTGCTGTGTCGTTCTGTCAATGCAGTCAGATCTGCTTTTGCCGTAAAGGCATCAGCTACGCACGAAATGTTACGACCATCCTCTACACTTGCTGTCCGTAGACTACGCTTTTCGTGTAACCATACATAATTTAGAAAAGTGCGCTCTCGCGTGAGTGTGCGTGTGGGTGCGTTGTGTGCGCGCGCGCGAGCGTGTGTGTGTGTGTGTGTGTGTGTGTGTGTGTGTGTGTGTGTGTGTGTGTGAAAGAGAGAGAGAGAGAGAGAGAGAGAGAGAGAGAGAGAGAGAGAGAGAGAGAGAGAGCGATATGTACACATGCTGGGTTTACTCCTATGAGCAGCTGTAGCTTTGCTGTAAACACATTTAGGTTATGCGTGTTGTGGTGGAATAGCCGTAATATCACATACAGAAGCAATGTCGCGCCTTCCTTTCTACAGACGTTTCCGTCGTGACTGCACTGCTGCAGCTCCAGCCCTGACGATGCCAAGACCCTTCGTTAATCTGCTGCGGGTCCCGCATATCATTTGCATATCTGATTGTGACGCACTAAATGTGTGTCTGCTGTGAGTACCGTATATCATTTGTATATCTGATTGTGACGCACTAAATGTGTGTCTGCTGTGAGTACCGTATATCATTTGCATATCTGATTGTAACGCACTAAATGTGTGTCTGCTGTGAGTACCGAATATCAGTTGCATATTTGGTTGTGACGCACTAAACGTGTATCTGCAGTTTCTTGTCTCTCACCAAATTAAAGTGAAGTCGAAACCGAAGGCGGCGGAAGTCGAGCCTGAACCGGAAGTGAAGATGGCCCCAGTATGCACGCGTCCGTCGTGCCTGAAGGGCACCAGGGAGAAGAAGAGCCTGGCAGGAGAGGAGGAGGACGAGAGGAAGGCCGAGAGCCTGCGTGGACCCGTCACTGTCACAGCGCCCACGGAAGAAACACAAGAGAGCGAGGATGAGACGGTGAGCGAGCTGTAGCCCTCTCTAGACCTCTGTCATTTTGTTGTCGCTATTGTTTTGATTTGTGCAAACACTTTTTTGACTCACATGCGAAGCAAAAGTGAGTCTATGTACTCACCCGTTTCGTCCGTCCGGGCGTCCGGGCGTCCGGGCGTCCGTTTAAAACTTTAACGTTGGATTTTTCTCGGAGACTATTAAGTCTATCAACACCCAATTTGGCATGATGGTGTATGATGACAAGGCGTCAAAAAACATACATAGTGACTTGACCTTGCTTCAAGGTCAAGGTCGCTGGGGCCATAAATGTTGTCTAAAAAACAGCCATTTTTCACATTTTCTCCATTTTCTCTGAAGGTTTTGAGATGGATACCTCACCTATATATGGTATATAGGGCAAAGTAAGCCCTATCTTTTGATACCAGTTTATTTGACCTTGCTTCAAGGTCAAGGTCACAGGAGCTCTTCAAAGTTGGATTGTATACATATTTTGAAGTGACCTTGACCCTGAACTATAGAAGATAACTGTTTCAAACTTAATAATTATGTGGGAAACATGTTATTCTTTCATCATGATACACATTAAATTTGGTCACATATTATCAAGGTCAAGGTCCATTTGACCCTTATGAAATGTGACCAAAATGGGCTAGTGAACCACTAAAAGTGACCATATCTCATGGTAGAAAGTGCCAATAAGCACCATTGTGCTTCCTATGTCTTGAATTAACAGCTTTGTGTTGCATGACCTTGATGACTTTGACCTTGGGTCAAGGCCACATGTATTTTGGTAGGAAAAATGTGTAAAGCATTTCTTAGTGTATGATGTCATTGCTAGGTTTAGTTGTTTGACCTTGACCTTGAGGGTCACCTGAAGGTCAAGGTCATGCAAAGGTCAAGGTGAAGCATGTGAGTCGTATGGGCTTTGCCCTTCTTGTTCATTTATAGTAGTGAGAATGGCATTGGTGATAACTGGTGTCAATGATAATGACCTAGTTTTAATGTTAGATTAAAGTGCCCCCAAAATTGCCTCGTTTTAACTCTTCAGTTATATTTTACCCGTCTCTGTTGAATTTGAGTCCAGCATGCGGAGAAGAACCGCGACTTATCCCTCTCTAGGGCCTGTGAGCCTCGCATTCAAGTACTGATCTAATCGTAGTCTTCCCAATCGCGAAGTAAAGCAGCTGGCCCGCGGCTAACTCGTACAAGACAGACAGTGAATCCCACTGCTTTTGCTCATGCAATATCTACCATTGCAAAATGCAAATTCCGTAAAAACCAAGAAAATTTCTGCATGCTGATTGCTAAAAGCTCTTGTATCATGTATGTACTTGTCATTGAGTGAATGTGGTGTTGATGTAATTTATTTCAACAGAAATAACAAAGATTTGGTACGAAGGACAATTCATGTGCTTACAAAAGTCATACCTTTTGGGGACAATGTTTTCAAAAATAAGTTCACCCTGAGAGTTTGCGATGACATCACGCCCCACTGATGTCAGTGCACCTCGCGGGGATGCGCGCCAGCCTGGGAGATGAGTCCATGTTTACACCTTCTGTTGCGGGCAGCAGCATCCACTAAGCACACACGAAACGAAATGAAGTAGACTGGAGTAGAAACACGTGACTGCAAGCAGTTTTCTTTCTTTGTACGTTTCACTGACTCTCTTTGCAGTTGGAAAAATACCTGATCCCCCGCCTGAAATCTGTCGCACGGTAGGTGACGCAGTGACATAGTGTACAATCTGGTAGGTGGTGCACTGGCATACACTTTACAATATGCAATCATTGTCTCGCTGCATTTTCAACACATGGAAAAAGGAGGGGATTTTCTTTACTTGTTTTGTTTTTGTTTTTAGTGTGTCTCAGGTATTTGAGGGAAAAGGCAACATGGTCAGTAAGTGGGTATGAGATTAACTCCAACAGCACCAGGTCGCTATTAATAGGTCAAGATCGAGTCGTGGGCAGTGGGCAGTGGGCAGCGCAAACAAAGAACGAAGACGTACACGCACGCGCCGCTCTGCGGATTTGTGCTTGACCGTTTCGTACTTCCCTAGCCCTTCTTACCATGTGCACTGACTGCATTGTCAGTGACTGACCGCTCTGCGGATTTGTGCTTGACCGTTTCGTACCTCCCTAGCCCTTCCTACCATGTGCACTGACTGCATTGTCAGTGACTGACCGCTCTGCGGATTTGTGCTTGACCGTTTCGAACCTCCCTAGCCCTTCTTACCATGTGCACTGACTGCATTGTCAGTGACTGACCGCTCTGTGGATTTGTGCTTGACCGTTTCGTACCTCCCTAGCCCTTCTTACCATGTGCACTGACTGCATTGTCAGTGACTGACCGCTCTGCGGATTTGTGCTTGACCGTTTCGTACCTCCCTAGCCCTTCTACCAAGTGCACTGACTGCATTGTCAGTGACTGACCGCTCTGCGGATTTGTGCTTGACCGTTTCGTACTTCCCTAGCCCTTCTACCATGTGCACTGACTGCATTGTCAGTGACTGACCGCTCTGCGGATTTGTGCTTGACCGTTTCGTACTTCCCTAGCCCTTCTTACCATGTGCACTGACTGCATTCTCAGTGACTGACCGCTCTGCGGATTTGTGCTTGACCGTTTCGCACCTCCCTAGCTCTTCCTACCATGTGCACTGACTGCATTGTCAGTGACTGACCGCTCTGCGGATTTGTGCTTGACCGTTTCGTACTTCCCTATAGCCCTTCCTATCATGTGCACTGACTGCATTGTCAGTGACTGACCGCTCTGCGGATTTGTGCTTGACCGTTTCGTACCTCCCTAGCCCTTCTTACCATGTGCACTGACTGCATTGTCAGTGACTGACCGCTCTGCGGATTTGTGCTTGACCGTTTCGTACCTCCCTAGCCCTTCCTACCATGTGCACTGACTGCATTGTCAGTGACTGACCGCTCTGCGGATTTGTGCTTGGCCGTTTCGTACCTCCCTAGCCCTTCCTACCATGTGCACTGACTGCATTGTCAGTGACTGACCGCTCTGCGGATTTGTGCTTGACCGTTTCGTACCTCCCTCCCTTTTCATACTTCCCTAAGTATCACGCGGATTCGTGCTTGACCATTTCATACCTCCCTACATACCACGTGCACTGACTGCATTGGCAGTGTCTGACCTCAATGCGGAAATTTGTGTCGTGAAGGTCCTAGAATATACTAGAACATCGAAGCGTCTTCGAGATTATACGCCAGAGCTCTCCACAATGTCGTTACCTGGTCACATGACGTAGCCAGGACGCGACCGCCCTTTTGATGCGTCACGTGACTTCGTTCCCGCAGATTGGAGGCAATCTGGCCGCTTCTCGTTGGTGCGCGATGTTTCTAGAAAACGTCTAAAAGGTATCAGGGCGCCATTGCGAACGAGAGAGAGAGAGAGAGAGAGAGAGAGAGAGAGAGAGAGAGAGAGCGAGAGCGAGAGAGAAGAGAGAGAGAGAGAGACAGAGAGAGACAGAGAGAGACAGAGAGAGACAGAGAGAGACAGAGAGAGACAGAGAGAGACAGAGAGAGACAGAGAGAGAGAACTAGGCAGAACGGTGAGAGCCCAAGAAGATATCCGTGCAGAAAGTCATCTATTAAGATTACGGGATTGTGCCCCTAGAGTGAGGTGTATGCCAGAGAGAGAGAGAGAGAGAGTGCACATGGAAAATACAGAGTTCTAGGAGAGCGCACGATAGAGACAGTGGACACGTGTAAGAGCACGGGTAATAGCGATTGTGCCCTCCGAGAATCCAGTCTCGAGAGTTACGTCATTGGGGTTATGCTGATGATCAATTTCGTTGCTGTGTATCTACCAGTGCGTGAATGGAGGTTTTTTTAAACGACCACCGGATTTGGTGGACTTGGACTTCCCGGCACAAGCTAGGAGAGCCTTCGTATCAATAGGTCTTTGTGAAAGCACAAGCTAGGAGAGCCTTCGTATCAATAGGTCTTTGTGAAAGCACAAGCTAGGAGAGCCTTCGTATCAATAGGTCTTTGTGAAAGCACAAGCTAGGAGAGCCTTCGTATCAATAGGTCTTTGTGAAAGCACAAGCTAGGAGAGCCTTCGTATCAATAGGTCTTTGTGAAAGCACAAGCTAGGAGAGCCTTCGTATCAATAGGTCTTTGTGAAAGCACAAGCTAGGAGAGCCTTCGTATCAATAGGTCTTTTGTGAAAGAGACACGTCGCAACAGTTGCTTGACCGCTGTATACCTCCCTACGAACCACGTGCACTGACTACATTGGCAGTGACTGACCTGTCTACGGACTATTGCTTGACAGTTTCATACCGCTCTATGTACCACGTGTACTGACAGCATTGGCAGTGCCTAACTTGTCTTCCAATTTCCTTCTACTCCCTTCCAGCAAGTGTGCAAAAAAGTGGACGAGTTCCTGTGTCTTCACCATGCTGGGCGGTCGGGACGTCCTGGACGACGACCCACTATTAAAGAAGTTGTGGCTTCGGTGAGGATCCAAAAGGTTCCTTGTGCGTTTTGCCTCCGCTTGATTCCAGCTTCCACGAAGACTTCAGCGATCGATGTGGTCAGTGCCAACACGACAAATGACAATACAGCCGGGGCGGCGGACGAATTAGGATCAAATATGACTCGTCTGAAAAAGGGTTTCCTTAGAAGTTAGAGTTTTTTAATGTTGTGTTACTAACATCATTCAAAGTGCGTAGCAACATTTCCATATTGAATGAGTGTTTGTATTTAGCTCTATCGAGTGAGGACTTGGTGGGACTGAACGTGCATTCGTGTTTTGTCATGAAGAAACTTGGGAGGGAAGGAAAAAGGGATAATGGAATATAGAAAATACATGTTCGTTTCCTCTTATGGCTGCAGAAAAGAAATTGTGCCTAACAAACTCAACAACTGCCTCCCGCTGGTGGACGAGAGAGACACCTATCGGCACAATCTCGTCCGCAACATTTACGAGTACATCAAGGACAGACAGCTCCGCCTCGACAAGTACTTCCTTCAAAAATTCAAGTGAGATTGAACTTTTTCTGTTGCAGACTGGAACAGTTTAAACATCTTGAGGCACTGCAGGCTCCGGCTTCCATTGACACACACTAACACCGTGCACCGCATGATGTCTTTTATGTAGAACTCCCAACTTCCATGGACACACATAAGACTGGGTACCGCATGTAGTACCTCCATTTTGGAAATCCCAACTTGCATGGAAACACACAAACATCGTGTACCGAATGATGTCTTTTTAAGTAGAACTTCCAACTTGCATGGACACACATAAGACTGTGTACCGCATGTAGTGTTTCTTACAACTTCCATCTTTCTTTGACACACACGTCCGTGTACCACGTGTATCATTTTCATTTTGACTCCCAACTTTCATGGACACACATAAGACCGTGTATCGAATGTAGGATTTTTTACTCACATGCGAAGCAAAAGTGAGTCTATGTACTCACCCATTTCATCCGTCCGGGCGTCCGGGCGTCCGGGCGTCCGTTTAAAACTTTAACGTTGGATTTTTCTCGGAGACTATTAAATCTAGCAACACCCAATTTGGCATTATGGTGTAGGATGACAAGGCGTCAAAAAACATACATAGGGACTTGACCTTGCTTCAAGTTCAAGGTCGCAGGGGCCATAAATGTTGTCTAAAAAAACAGCAATTTTTCACATTTTCTCAATTTTCTCTGACGTTTTTGAGATTGGATACCTCACCTATATATGGTATATAGGGCAATGTAAGCCCTATCTTTTGATACCAGTTTGGGTGACCTTGCTTCAAGGT